>APFE030798214.1:0-14826 GCA_000404065.3 Pinus taeda
TGAGGACTTGAAGTCCTATGACACCTCAGTGATTCAACATACCATTCCCTTAAAACCAAATCAAAAACAATTCAAGCAAAAACTTAGAAGAATAAACCCTATGCTTCTTCCCCTCATTGAGAAGGAAGTAAAGAGAATGTTTGAAGCAGGTACCATAGCACCCATCAGATTTTCTGAATGGGTATCCAATCTGGTTCCCACAAGGAAAAAATCAAGGGAGATCAGATTGTGTGTAGACCTAAGAAATTTAAACCAAGTCTCCTTAAAAGACCACTACCCTTTGCCCAAAATGGACCACATCCTACAAAGAGTAGTGGGTTCCTCTAGAATTTCTTTACTAGATGGATTTTCAGGTTTCAATCAAATACTTGTTCACCTGGATGACCAAGACAAGATAGCCTTTACCACACCGTGGGGAACATTTAAGTATGTTAAAATTCATTTCGGGCTAAAGAACGTTGGTGCCACCTTTCAAAGAGCAATGGATATTGCACTTTCCAAGGAAATCCATGAATTCCTTGTTATCTATCTTGATGACTTAACCCCTTTCTCCAAATCTGATCAAGAGCACCTCAAACACTTAAGGCAAATTTTCATGAAATGTAGGAAATATGGCATTTCCTTGAACCCCAAGAAGTCCTTGTTTGGCCTTGAGGAAGGTAAGTTGCTAGACCACATCATCTCAAAAGACGGTATCATAATTGATCCGGAAAGAATCCAAGCCATCCTCCAAATTCCATACCTAAGAAACATAAAAGAGTTGCAAGCATTCCTTGGAAAGATCAATTTCCTAAGGAGATTTATCCCAAATTTAGCTGAACTGATAAGATTGTTAAGAAACATGTTAAAAAAGGATGCCAAGGTAAGATGGTCTCTTGAAACCATGCAAGCTTTTGAGAGTATCGAAGCTGCCTTGACTCAAACGCCTGTCCTCACAAGTCCGCAGTTTGATAAGGATTTTATCATCTTTTCCTTTGCTTCAGAGCACACAATAACTACTATCCTTTTACAAAAAGATGATCAAGGAAATGAAAAACCAATCGCATTTTTCAGCCGAGCCTTTAGAGATGCACCCTTGAAATACCAAATCATGGAGAAGCAATCCTATGCCCTTGTTAAGGCCATAAAAGACTTCAGAGTTTATATTTTATATTCACATGTGATTGCCTATGTCCCGAACTCTGCTGTAAAAGACATATTAACTCAAGAAGGACTAGAAGGCAAAAGAGGCAAATGGATTGCCAGTATTCTTGAATACGACATTGAGATAAAACCTACAAAACTGATAAAGGGACAAGGTCTAGCCAAACTAATGTCTGAAACAAACTTTCAGGCCTTAGACATTAACCAACTAGACAACAAACAGGAGTTGGCGACTCCACATATCAGTGAAACCTTTTTACAGTCCCCATGGTATGCCGATATTTGTTATGTATTGTTAAACCTGTGTGCTCCTCCAGGGTTGTCTAGAACCAAAAAGAGATTCTTAAAAATGAAAGCATCAAAGTTTTGTGTCTTAGATGGTGCCCTGTTTTGGAAAAATCATGAAGGCATATTGCTAAACTGTTTAACCATAAATGAAACCAACAACATCATGAAAGAGTTCCATGCAGGGGACTATGGAAGGCATCTATATTGGAAGTCCACTGCTGACAAAATTTTGAGGGCTGGCTATTATTGGCCCTCTCTATTTGCAGATGTCAAAAAATTTGTTGTCTCATGTCACAAATGCCAAATCTTTGAAGGAAAAAGAAAACTGCTGCCTTTGCCCCTTAAGCCCATCTCAACCGAAAGGCCTTTTCAACAATGGGGTCTTGATTTCATAGGTGAAATCCATCCCTCCTCTTCAAGCCAACAAAAGTGGATTTTAACAGCCGCCGACTATTTCACCAAGTGGATTGAAGCCATCCCATGTAGGCAAGCCAATGACTCCACTATTATCAGATTCCTTCAGGACAATATCCTTTCTAGATTTGGCTGCCCTGACAAAATCATCACTGACAATGCTTCTATCTTCAAGTCCAGAAAAATGATCAACTTCTACCATAAGTTCCACATTACCTTGGTTCACTCTTCAGCCTACGACCCTCAAGGTAATGGCTTGGCTGAATCATCCAACAAAAGCCTCATCAATATCATAAAGAAAGTGCTAAAAGAGAAAAAAAAGAACTGGCATAGGAAGTTCACAAATGCACTGTGGGCAGACAAACTTTCAACCAAAAAATCCATTAGAATGAGCCCTTATGAGTTAGTATATGGCATGGAAGCCAAATTTCCTTCATCTTTGAGCATTCCTACTATCAAACTGTTACAGGAGATTCAAGCTGAACCAAATGACATTCAAAGAAGAATTAATCAGACCATTCATCTTCAGCAAACCAGAGAGCAAGTGTATGACAGAGCTCAAATTTTACAAGAGAATCTCAAGAAGATGTTTGATAAAAGAGCCAAGGCTGAGGATTTCTGTGTGGGCAGCAAAGTTCTAAAGTGGGATTCATGAAGAGAAGACAAGGGCAAACATGCAAAGTTTGATTTTCTTTGGAAAGGTCCATTCATCATCAGCGTTGTGCAACACAATAATACATATTTTCTCAAATTTGTAGATGGTAGCACAACTGAAGAGGGCCCTGTAAATGGCCGAATGTTAAAGCATTATCATTATCCTTTTTGAAAAGAATCTCCCAGCGGTATCATATCTGTACAAAAAGTTTGTATATATCAGCATTGTGTTTATTTTATTGTGTAACACTCCAGATGACAGAGCACGCAGAAGAAAGCAGGCAGTGCTACATAGGTCACAAACATTTTAGTTGAGGGAAAGTGTTGTTCTCATTCCACAGTTTCAATTATCTAACAGTCAACACTAAGAAATTTCAGTCTACAGCTACAATAGAAGATTAAGGCAGTCTGACCTGCTGTTCTTGGCTTTCCACAAGGAAAAGCCATCCCCAAGTGGAGCCACCGTTAGCCTCCTACTGCAGTAGGTTACTCATCTTTCATGATTGACATTTTTACATGCCAAATATGTCATACTTTGCATGCTGCAGTGTTCCATATTTGCTACAGAGGCCAAAGAAGGATGCCATGAGAGTGTGCCAGTTAAGGTGCTACTATTGTGGTCCAATTTTGATGTGTTATTCCATTCTTGAAGAATTTTCAGTTAAAGTGAGGTCCAAACAGTTTAATATTTCTCTCCCTAGGTTTCAATTTCCTGTTTTAGAATATAGAGAATGATTATCTATCCAAACAGCTTAATCTTGGCAGATTCCTAGATAGGTAGAGAAGCAAAGGAGCCCAATTGCTTAATCTGGGCCCTTGGAAGAAATAAGTGTAGATGTAGATAGGAAGACAAAAAAAGAAAAAAGTTGAAAAAGATGGGTCTACAAGTCTAAGTGCACCCAAACCAAAAAGAAGAAAAATGCTAGGTAAGTAGGCTGGGTAGGTAGTTTTGAGGTTGCAGAATGTTGATTTGTGAGCAATTTCACTTTTTCAAGTGTCATATCTGTTCAGGTCACAATTATCAGACAGTTTTCATATGGAGGAGTTCAAGCAAGGCATGACTAACTTCCCCCTTTCTCCTTTATTCCCTAAATCACTCACTAACTTCCTCAAAGAGGTCAAGATCTGCTTGATATCTCTCAGTTTCATCATTTTCATATCAAATGCCTTGGTAAAGATCTGCTTTACTCAAGGAATGGTCATTCCCTTATGGACCATCTCCCCTAATAGCCTAAGATTCACATACTTAGCACTTTTTTATCACGGGTCATATTAACCACTAACTTTACTCTATAGCTCCCTATTTATTTCCCCTTCCCCTACTAATAATATGTTAATAACTCCCCTATATGCTTATCCCCTCCCCCTGGTTGAAAAATAACCATAAGTATTCCTTGGGAATTACTAAGTTTTCCTGAAACTTAATAAGCACCCTCATGTTGTTTATAAAAACCCCTTCCAAATGCATTGGGACTCACTCCTATGCATAAAAAACCCTCTTTCCGCCCCTTTCTCCTAAAAACACGCATTCAAATGTTTAACCCCACGCATGTTTAACCCCAAAATACCCACTTTTCTAAAGTTCCTTACCCCTGCCAAATTAAAAATTGAAAAAATTTGGTGCGCGGGCCTCTTCCTTATCCATCCACCACCTCGTCTTATCCGCCAGCCATCCAATTTCCAGAGCCCGAGATCTGCGGTGGGCGGGTATTTTTGTGCCCCGACATGCCAAAGGATAGTGCCTGTGAGATCGGCGATTTTGCCGTCATACTCCCGCCACGCGTCACCCTCCCTGCTGTGGCGGAGCCCCCCTGCCAATACCGCCCAGGCACAAAAGCGGTGTGCCCGAAACTAGAAACCGCCATCCCGTCGCGTGACATAAGCACTACGTCGCCCGCCAAGTTGCCGCCAACTCACCCCTTCCTGCCTGCGCCTTGCTGACATCACCCTGCCACCGTGTCCCTGCCATGTCATCACCCTACCGTACTTCCACATCACCCTGCTGACATCATCACCGTACAAGGGGGTCCCACTGCCGACATCATCTGCCATACTGCTGACGTCATGCTGATGTCAACAGCTGAAAAAACGTGCAAGTGCAAAATTGAGGTTTCGGAAGCCCAGAATAAATTTTGAGGCAGTTTTCGATGCACGATTAGCACTTAGCGCTAATCACGCATCGCTACGGGAAATAGGCCAAAATGGGGAATCTTTGGGGAATATTTTGATTCCGCAGCCATTTTGCGCCGAAAAGGGCAGGAAAGGCCCGATTTTGCAGTTTTTAGCACATCAGCGGAGAGAGAGAGTGTCTCGATTCAATTATCAAAGAGTATCAGGGGAAACAAATCCCAATTTAATGCCAAAGAGTATCAGTGTTGCGGCGAAGTGTATCAGTGAAGATCTATCAGCGGCCCAAAGTAGATGAAGCATTAAAGAACCATCCAAAAAAGTCAAAGAAGCAGTAAAGGCCATTTAAAGGCACTCAAATCACACTTACTGCACATCAAACTCACATAAGATCAGTAGAACAAAGCTCAAAGCACATTTATTGCATAAGCACTGCACCAAGCCACAGAGGACGCCACATTAACTCATTTTGATCGAGCTGCCTTTGGCGTAGCCCAAGGAATATTTACTTGCATTTAATTTTAGCACAAGTTAGGTTTAAAAAATGTTTTTTCTTGCAGACCTATTTAGGTCGGCTGTAATAAATATTTTTGGATATTTTACCTATATATACCACCCTGAACATTGTAATGAGGGTTGGTTGTTGCTACTAGATGGTTAGTTGATTCACTCAAGCAAAGACTCGCACTGTATATTTGATACTTTCTATAATCAAAGACTGCTTACGAGCTTGGAGAATGGATTGTTTACTGTGTTTAATGGTTGAAGAGTGAGTGTGGAATTCTTGTGCTGTTACATGACTCAATAAGTGCTTCTTGCCTCTATTTTCCATTCATAAATCACCATCTAAACAACAGAAAGAAAGATTAGCTTAGAACTTGTTTAACTGCACTCTATGCTCAATTTCTGTTGTTTCTTTATGTTTTCATCTGTTTTAGGCATAAATATGAATTCCCCATGGCTCATGTTTGCCCTAATTCACCATGTATGACACTTATCCAGGGATTCTTAAGTGCCCCTAGATAGAGTTCATTCCCTTCCGTCTGTTAACCTGACTGAGAGATTCTTAATTGCCTCTCATTCCTTATATTTCATTCCATCGTTTTTGCTTGAAGGTTGTTTTATGTGCAGCTACCCTACTCCATTTTCCTCTTGTGACCAAGAAAACGCACCATCAGTCTTACTCCCCGACTCCATGCCCAATGGTTTGAACTTATTACCCTATGCATTGCCTCTTTACTTGAAAGCATCCTCCTTCCACCTAAACAACACCCAAACACAAACAAAACCCCTGAACCCAATAACTAGCCTAAAAGCATCAACAACAAAGCTAAATCATTAAGAGAGAGCCCTCTCTGATTGCAGGTGGGCTAGAACCTGCAATCCAAAGATTGGTTTGTGGTTACCTCGGCCGTATCCCTTTAGGAGCTTAGGGACAACCTGCGTGATAACAGCAGGATTGAATTAATTAAAGCATTTCTTTTCCACAGATAATTTACTTTAGGATTTCATTTCTAGTTGCAATTCCTTTCAGAACATCTTTCAATCCTTTTGAAAAGTAATTTGGAAACTGAGTGAAGGAAACTCTGCCTCGGTTCAAGAGTTGGTCTCTTGTCACATAAACAGAGTTCTCTAAGCCCTGAATCTTAGAGCACCTTCACTAAGAGATAAATCTTTAGTAAGGGAGGTCAAATATACTTTTACACGGAGACATTGTACCTTCATTAGTGAAAGCAGATTGGAATGGTGCAAGGACAAGTTATTTGTGTAGAAGGAAGATCAAGAGGAAAAAGGTCTCTGCAAGGGCCCACTTGTTAGAATGTTAGCCATCCATCTGAAGATGAACATAGCATTTCATTCCAGCGTTTCAAATTTTTTCAGTTGTGTGAAACTCCTTTACCTGATTTACTTGCAAATTGTTCTTTTGCATTCCAGCACTAGAGTTGCTTGGTGTCAATTTCCTTTACGATTTTTTTCTATCTAATTCTGCAAACATTTTCTTTAAGAAGTAGGTTTAGGAATAGGGAAAGCTCATACCACTTCTAGAATTGGTTGTGCTTCGTCCATAATTTTATGAAACCCCCAGGTTGACAATTAAGTGTTGAGGAGTTTTCTTAAGCTAAATTCCTGCACCCAACAGTGTCCATGAAAGAAAAACCTTAAATATCATCTTTCAACCTGAATATGTGCACCAATGATAAGATTTGACTCGTTGCCATGTGTCAACTACAGAAATGCCACATGGCCAGCAAGGCCTTCTTCGAAACCTCAACTTTGATGGATGGTTTCTCCACCACTGGGAGGCCAAATGGAAATCCAAAGACATTTCTAGAATCAATGCATCGAACCCTTCATCCTGGAACTAGTTGTGTTGTCAATTAGGACAATTAAACTTTGCACAGTTTGAGAATAACTTTGCTACCTACGACCATCTTGGTCGTCAACATATGGTAATATTCTGACTTGACATACAAGATCCATTTTGGATCATTTTGGCTTCATCATCATTGGAAAGTACAATGGGGCTCCCTTTTACCTCATTTTCCAAATCTGCATGTGATCTAAAGTAGTGCGTATGTTTGTTAGGATGTGTGCTCTCCTAGCACAACATTGTTGCCAACCATTGATATCGATGACTAACTTATGCATGGTGACAAACCTAAAGTATGTTGGGAAAAATACTTGGGGGGCTGAATCAGTATTTTAAAGGCTCTTCAATAATAATTTTGTTTTCTAAAATGTATACGTGACTTGAATAAAATCAACTAGAATATACACGAGACTAGAGTAAAAGAAACTAGCGTATGCTCAGTAAACTTGTAAAACAACTAATTCTTTATTTTGTAAAATTTGAACCAGAATGTAAGAGATTTATCAAGTATTTGATAAGTAGTAAAGAAGTGTAGTAAGAATAGAATAATGTATCACACATAAGTAAATACACATGAACACCAAGATTTAAGGTGAAAACAAAATGAGGGAGAAAACCACTACTACTTTCATCTCAGTCTTCAAAACTTATTAATATCAAAAACTTCTTACATTATTGTACTTTTGTAGACTCATACCAGTATACAGGCACACACCTACTAAAGACTACTGATCTAGGTGGCTCCAAAAAGACATAGAGGACAAAGAGGGCTTATGAACGCTAAAAAATCAAAGTGTTTGGATTATGCTCGAACTAGGACCAGAGCATAGATCTTGTCATCCTGATCATGCAGGTGTGAACGGTTAATCAATCTGAGTCTGGATGACAAAGTTATCATGAAAAGCGTTTTCCTTAGTTCCTTTGAAAAGGGAGGCTTTTCTCATAAAAATGGGCTTTTTAGCCTTATAAGGAAAATCGCATCAGAAGGAGTCTAAAGGGCAGACATAAAGCCAAGCCTTTAGAACTCCTGATCAGTGATATTTGATTAATTTCAATTGGGGGTAGGTAATCGGGCTTTAGAACCTATGACATGCAATTTGCAATTTGTGATAACCAATATCAGCGATCATAACAATCACCCAATCAGTGATCAACATCGGTAGATGCCAAAGGAAGAACCCCAAGCTATAGCAATAGCGATATGCAATGCAATCTCAGCCGTCAGATCGAAAAATGATCAATGGCCATGATTAAATCAACAATCAGAGATTGGAAATCCCCCAATATACAGGGCCATTAACATCGATGATATGTGATTGTGATATAGTGCGGGCCCAATAGGAAATAAAGCCTGATTTGATGAATCTTGAAGTCCAGTTTATCAGATTTTTCTAATGTTTTCTGTGTATTTTGGTTTTGAATGAAAAAGAGGCCATTTTGGGGTTTTGTTGCACTGGCTGAACCTTCTGTTCAATGGCTTCTATTATAAACAAACAAATCTTGATTTTTATGTGGCCTTGTCCCAAAATGTGTCATAAAACATGATGGATGCAGAGAGTCGAGGCAAGATAGAGGGCCAGAGAGCCTATGCTAAAGATCCCAGGAGCCTGTGTTGGGGACTACTAGAGAGCCTGAGTGCCAAAGACCTCAATGAGGAGGTTGCGCCCGATGGAGAGCCACAGAGCGCTTGAAAACAAGAGTGCCGATACGCCGTGAAGAGCCATAGCGCTTGATCGAGGCAGCGCGAGAAGATAGCCAAAGAACCAAAAGGTCAGGCAGAACCACAAAATTGCAGCGACATAACCAGAGTGCTATAAAGCCAGATAGCTAGAGAGCTACAAAGCCCAAGGAGTCCAGAACAATCTCCCTCTTCAGATCCATGTTGTGAGTTCAATGGCCAAGCAAATTTCAGCACATTGATAGCTTCTGTTTCAAATTGCAATAACGTAGAAAACAATCAATGCAAGAGGAGCCAAAGTCCAGATTGGTATTGGGTTGTGCCTGTGCATCAAAAATGCAAATAGAGCTATTCACCATGGATTGTTTTGATAAAGATATGAATATCCACTTCTTCAGATGGCCCGTGGTGCAAGGTATATAATTTGTTTATATACTTCTTCTTATTACATTATGTTGCATGGATCCTTTATTAATATTGAGGCAGGATCTCATTTATTATATGTTGCCATGATTCCTTACTTCATTGATGTGGAATCTTCTATATGATGTACTTGTTGTCATAACTCTTGATGTTATGCTTTGAGATCCCTTGTTGTATGTTGTTGGGATACTCTTGTTGTCATCATGCATGTTTTGTTTTGAAATTCCTTTTATGCCATGTTGGCGGGATGTTCATCATGCATGTTTTTTGTGTCATACTGATAGGAGTCTTTTGATTGAGAATTCCAGATGTGGAATATCTCTTAGAGCCACTCCTACATGAGGGAATTTTTCCTTCTATGATCAAGACATCATCTCTATGTACATCATCATTATTGACAACACTTAATGTAGCTACCTACACCATCTTAACACCGAGGCCCAGAGACGTAGTCCCTCCTGGAAGAACTGCATTATCAACGCTTATGTTTTCATGTGTTGATTATTGTTATATTCCTATTATTTTCCGCATGGAGATGTATTCATTAATGCTATTTTAAAATGCAATTTAACACATCACGAAAGTAAAAGGTCTTGGAAGGGTCTTTCATCACACCCGAACCTGGATCAAGTGGTATCAAAGTGGCCTTTGCGTTGATGTGAATTGCAATGTGAACAATGACAGAGGATGAAAGAGCAATGTACGAGACCATGCTTAACATTTCCAACAAAGTGGAAATCCTGTATGAAACTCTACAGAAAGAGATAGAGGAAAAGAAGGGATTGCAGCTTCAATTGAAAGCCACAAAAGAAGCCATGGAAGAACTGAAGGAAAGAAAACATAATCTTCAAACAGAGAACGTTGAATTGAAGATACATCTACATGAAAGGAAAGAGGAAAAACAAAGTTTATTACGACAACTGCAAGAAAAGGATGAGGCCTTCAAAAAGCTGCGATGAGAACCATGCGAGGTAAAAATTAGTTCTCCATCTTCATGTATATTTCCTGATGATGATTTTGTTGTGTTTGAAAATCATACCACAGGAATTGGCTCCAAATTGTTGAAGAGAATGGGGTACGAAGGAAAAGGCTTGGGCACTAATGGCCAAGGAATTTTCAACCCCATCAAAGTAGAGGAATTACCCCATTAGGCGGGACTTGGGTATGTCAGGAAAGAAGTTGGAGAATGCGCTGAGATAGTTAGCAAACCACCAATGACAGATGATAAGAAACCATCATTAGATATTTCCAAATCGAAAGAGGAGGTGAAATATGTTGATTTCCTTTCGATTTCATCTTCTCATAGTATGATGTCTATTGGAGATTTGGAGATCCCAATTACAGGAACAAACATGAGGCTCCTTACAAGGATGAGGCACGAGGATAAAGAAGAACTTGGTGTTAATAACCAAGCCATAACTCCACCTTTGGAGGTTTTGCCTCAACATCCATTTGTAGGCTTGAGGTACACTAAAGGGGAGTGCTCAAAGGTGTTCGATTTATTCGAGACATCGTCAAGGAAAGAGCATGATCGGAAAACGTCCCCATCATCCCATGGCAATTTCCATTGCAGGGAGAGAGTTGAGACAAGCTCTCATCACCATACTGACATCAGAAATAGAAAAGCAAGGTATAACCATTTTTTATCTTTGAACGTTCATTTTGATTATGATCATGTTGTTAATAATGAATGAAGAAAAAGGCATTGAAAAATATGTACCTTTTGTGGTATACCTAACCATACCTTTTCTAAGTGTTGGAATAGAATGGAATCACTCATGAGGTGTGAAAGACCCTCTCAACAACATGAAAAGAATCAGGTTAAGCAGATATGGAGGAAGAAAACCTACTACAGTCATTGCGACAGAAATGGCCATCAAAGGGCCACTTGTTGGAAGCTCCATCCAAAGTAGCACCCTAAAGACAAAGCGTCGGTGCATGAACCAGGTAAAGTAGTTGTTTGACAAGAAAAACCACCTCAAGGAGGTGACCCATTCATAAAGATAAGTGAGAAATGGTTTCTAGACATGTTGTCATTTCATGGTCATTCTTTTGTAAATTACTTGGTTAGCAACAATGATGTCTAGTCATATTTTGAGTCGTATTTTGAGTTGCATGTTAAAAATCTAAAAGTGATGTTATGTTCCCATCACTTGTCGAAATAATAGTGTTTGGCCTTATGTATGTAAATCATGTGTTGCAGTGATGATGTATTTTCCATCACTTTTTGAAGTAACCATGATAGGTTGGCCTTGTTATCATAGCTAGAGAATTACATCCATCTTGTTGTAAACTTGACCACCAAGTATGATTTGTAAACTTGTGGCAAGTATGGGACGTTTGGGTCATTAGTCGTTCATTTCATTCAAGCTTGTAATTTGTAAAACAATGTACCACAGGTTGCAAGAGGTAGCAGGTGTCGACTCGTTTCTTAAGGCTCCAAAGAACAGAGGTTAAGGAGATGGAAGCAAGACCTTTTCAGAATGCTTGTGATGCAGATAGGGTATAGAGAGAATTGCAGATTACTTTTTATGCTTTTGGAGGACCAAAAGCTCCTCAGTGGGGAGGTGATGCGGGAGCATCAAGGCCATTTTTCATTTGTAAATATGTGATAAAAGGGGGGTGTGACAATTTTTAATATTTTATAAATTAAATTGTTATTTTTAATAAAATAGGAGATAATTATGAAAAGTGAGGATTATGTAAATATTCTTTTTCTAAATAAAAGGATATGAGAGAAATAGTTTAGGAGCAAAATTTGGGATTAGGATTTCTATGTATGGGATTAGTTGAGAAAATAAGGGGATGAGAGATTCTTTTAAATATTAATTTAGAAATTAGTTTCATTAATTATGGGTGAGAGAGGATCCTTAGGGATTCAAGAGTGATTTTAGGATTTTGTTGAGAAGTTGAAGGGATTGAACTTAGAATAGATCCTTCTAAATTATTATCAATTATCAAGCCTCAAAGACATTGAAAATCAGAGACAGAGAGAGAGAGAGTGTAGAGTAGGGAACATAGGTTTTTCTGCTTGGACGCCTTCGGGCAGTTTGTAAAGGGCCATCAATTCCAAATATCTGGCCAACAAAAGTTTGTAAGTAATGAGGTATCAATCATTAGAGAGATCCACTGAATTTGTAAGATCGATTTATACTCAATATTTGGAAGGATTGATGTTAATATGACAATTGTTAAATCCATGTGAGATCTTATTTTTGGTGAGTGAATGGTTGTTTATATCGATCTGTAATGAAAGGAAGAGAGCGCCAGTGAAACTATGAGCTTCATAATAAACCAAGAAGGCTCGAGTTAGCTTCTGCAAAAGCGTTGGAGGTGGTGGTATGGTCGATTGACAGTTTGAAAAAATCGATGTGTTTGAATGAGCGTTGCATAAATTGTGGATTTAAATCCCTGTTTGTGTTGTTCCCATTTGAAATCGAGTCTACGAGTCTATGAGTGTCTTGAACGCTATCATTAGAATGGGCCAGAATGAATGCATAGTTTGAAGTGTTAAACTGGACGCTGTTTATGTTAATTGATGATGGCTCAAGTGTAATTTGTTGGCATAATTTACATAGAACAATTTTAAAATCGATTTGCTGGGGTATGGAACCAGAAATTAATGAATGCATTAACCCTGAACTGATCTTGTTGCTCGAATGTTAATTAACGTAGAATTCATCTTCTTGCCAGAAGGATGGTTGTCACTTCAGAATTATTTTGTAGAATAGCCAGCATTATTAAATCCAAGACTGCGTTTATATATGTTTGAAGGTTTCATAGTTGCAGGGGGAATCGATTGGATAGCACTGGAATGAAGTCGATTGAATGTTTTAATAAAGGACGCAGGTTATTGCAGAGAGTTGAATAACAGTGGGTAGACAGAGTCTGGAAGTGTGCATACTTTGAATATGATGTGATTTTGAAAGGGCAAGGGTGCATAATATTGGAATTTATGAGCTAAGCGTTGGTTGTGTATTTTCTTTACTAGTTCATATGTTAAGGCCAGAATCAATGGTTAAGATGTGGGCACATCAAAATTGGGTTTTTATGCTTTCCAAGTACTGAATTGAGTGCATTGAAGTGAGGATAAAATCCAAGTCTTTAGGTTATGAGAGTATGGTTTGTATTTGGAAATGATTGTGTGAATTTGCCAAGAAATGAAAGGTGAACTTCTGCATATTAATTGAGATTACAAATGGTAGAAATTTGTTGGATATTGGGGTGTTAATTTGGGAAAACTTGAAATGCATATTTAAATGCATGGTAGACTAAGATTGGGGTTTGCAGGCTACCCTACATAAGAGAATCAGCGTTGATCAGTATAGCACGAGAAATGAGAGTGGCATGAAAACCTTTTAAGTCACTCTATGACCATTTGAAGGTATTAGAAAAATTTCAAAAGAGTCGAAATAAATTACCAATTTCTTCTTAGGTACAAGATTCAGAAACATGCAACATTTTAGGGTTATCATCAGTTCCAATATTCACTTGCACAATTTTATTAGAGGTTTTATGAAGTGTTTTGTTGGATGAGAAGAATTTGGGATGATTCTTTAGTATTGTTTCAGAAAAAATTCAAAATATCGTAGTCATCATCAAAGACTTGCTAGGATTCTTCATTATCAGGGAGGTGAGGTCTATACAACATCATTACAATGCAATCAGGTTTGTTCATCGAATCAAAATATTTATTCCTTGCAATGTACATTGCTAGATGGTCATCAATAACATTAACCCTTTGGTTCATATGTGTGATGTTGAAACTTTTCTGTTCTAATTTTGCATCCCAAGCAAGGGTTGTATAACACCTCATTAAATTTTTTGAAGGAGCATAAATTCTTTTCATTAGGTTGAAAATTAATTCAGAGTATCCAAAGGTTGAAAAATTTTGAATTCCAAGGAAAAATGCATTATTTAACCCAAGTAATAAAGTCTCAAATTATGCTACATTTTTTGTACAAGATAAATTCAAAAGGTAAGAATAAGAATATGATTTTCCAAAATTGTTTTACAGAAGAATACCAACCCCATTGGCTTCTTAAGGTGATGCCCCATAAAAGAACATATGCTAAATTAAATTTGAATCAAGGGTGGTATTGACAACAACCTCGTGACTAACTTCTTCTTCATTAAATATTGAATAAATTCCAAGGTCCTTTTCGATATATTTAACTAATGGTTGGGGAAGATTTTAAATGTAAGGGGTTATTCTTTCTTTCCTATATACAGTTATGTTCTTGAGAACTTTAGGAATGATGATATGAGAGCCATCACAGGAATAATAACCACCAACCAGTGATTTCTAGTCTCTATCAAGAATGATTGAATAATTACCAACTGATGTATCAATTAATTAAACATTACATGTTGTGTGGATCTCAGGATGAGAACACATTACTAAAGTAAGATCACTAATTTTTCCAATGATGGTTTTCTTTTGTTTCTTGAAGGCTAACATATTTATGGGAATTTCATTAGTACATGTGAGTCCCAGTATTTCCATGATGGTTTTGGACATAACATTTGGGAAAGAACCTCCATCTCTTAGACAACAATTAGTTATCTTATCAAAATATTCATGGAGACATAGAAGGGTGGGTTCTTTGGTTGTTTGAAATTTGTTAACACTTCATTAGAAGAAATTTCAGCCTAAAAGTGCCCATGAAATTGTCATTTACATAATATGTAAAGCAATCAAAATCATTTAAATTTGTAAAGAGGCACA
>APFE030798217.1:903-18469 GCA_000404065.3 Pinus taeda
GGTTAACCACCTTATTTATTACTATGGCCCATCCCATTATTACATTATTACCTTGGGTACCTCCCTTGGTACCCCATATTATCCCCCTTAGGTATATAACATTCCACCCCCTAAGCATGTTTTGTCCCCGAAACATGGGAAGAACACAAATAATAATATCTACTCAAAAGAGTAGTCCACTGGTACCATGCACGTGCATCTAGCCATCCAAGAGAAAGGTGAACCCTCGGTCTTGCTGGTGCCTCGCTCACTTGAGATGGAAGTTGACTGTGGTAGCTCTTCTGTGTAGATGTGTAGTAGGTGGATCTTCGCTCCTCTCTATCTGTCCTGCGGGGGTTGTTGTCTGTATGGCTAATTGGTTGCCATCTTGATGGTTGTCTTGCAGGGTGATGTGGGTGATGATATGTTGAAGTTTTAACCCACAGTGTCTATTTCTTTAATTCACCCTGCTGTGGTGCCTGCTGTGATGTCTTCTTTTCCAATATGACTTCAACCACTGCACCCTCATCTGATGTACCTGTAACCTCTTCTGCTTCAGCCACTATTTGTGTTTGATTGTCGATCATCAAGGGCTCATCATCTAATATGTCAATACCTGAAACATCTTCTGCTTCAGCCTCCTTGGACTCTACCTATTTATTAATGGAAATATCCTGTAATGTAATTTTCTTCTTTTTATACCAGAGCTTCAGGAATTTCTTCTATACATTAATATTGATAGTACCCACTGATTCCATCCAAGGGTATCCCAAAACAACATCCATGTTATCCATATCTGAAGCATAAAAATCACCATGCAACACATACTTATCCATAGAAAGATTCAAATCCTTATAAATCTGAACATCCTCCTCATCCACTTGTGTGTTTGCAATGTGTTTGGCTGGAACTTGCAATTTTTTTGTCAAATTAACATTGATAAAATTATGCGTGCAACTAGGATTTATAGACACAACAATCTTCTCCTTCTGAATCAACCCATGAACTTGTAATAAGGATATACCAGTAGGAAATAGACCCACATGTTTCTCCTTATCTTGTTTTCTGGTATGAGACCATCTCTCTAAAAGTAATTTTTGAAATTCTTCATCTGAAAGTTTGGTCAACTGCTTGTGGTCAAGTGATATCCACCATTTTTGAGCCTCATATCTTATATTAAGCCCCATTGAAATCTTCCAAAGTGTCAGAAATGTGGACTTGTATCTCTGTATGTATTCTTCAATAGTAGTACCATTATCTTTTCCTGTAAAAAATTCCTTGCTAGAAGCCATGAAGGTTTGGAAAAAATTCACTTGGCTAAAATTTGAAATTGTCACAGTTTCGTCAATATTTCTCAGAATCCTTATTATGACCTGTTTTCAGAAATGGAACAATCATTCTGCATCTACCCATGTGATAGAAATCTTGATCCAGACACTGGAATTTCAGATCTATGCTGCAACTCTCCCGTCGTCACCAAAATTTCTGCAAAAAGCGCTGATTTTAAATCAGCGATATCTCTCTCATCCGGACTCCGATTCAATTGATTTGTTTTTTGAAATTGGCTATTTTTTCACATAGAATCCAGATCTACAATTATATTTTGCATATCTTGCACCAGGACGTCTAGATCTGTGCCGCAAATTCACTGCCCTGAAAAATTGTCTGCAACCCCACTAATGTTTAGATCAGCAATATCTCCTTCATCCAGACTCCGATTCAACTGATTTTTTTTTTTGAAATCGGGTATTTTTTCACATATAATCCAGATCTGTAATTAGATTTTTCAGATCTTGTACCAAAATGTACAGATCTGATCTGCAAACTTGCCGTCCCCGAAATCCTACAAAAACAAACAAACAAAAAAAATCTCCACTTTTTTGCCCAAGAAAGTGCTCTGATACCACTTGTTGTATATGTAACCCAAAAAGATATGAGAATACAAATAAAGCCAATAATAACAAGATATGAATAGATAGAAATGCTTCTTTATTATCAAACCCTTAAGGTAGAGCAACACCATACATTCACTCCTTAAGGAAGGAGAACACTCCACAAACCATATGCTTGTTCATACAATAGTTCTTCACAATTCCTTGACAATATTTCTTAACTTCCTCCATGTGGAGTCTCTAGCCTCTATATAGGCCTCATACATGCAATACCATGGATCATTACCATGGTTCCCTCATACCATCCACTAATACCATGAACCCATTACATTATTACTAACTACTTGTGGTCCCTTACATGATATGGGTTAACCACCTTATTTATTACTATGGCCTATCCCATTATTACATTATTACCTTGGGTACCTCCCTTGGTACCCCATATTATCCCCCCTAGATATCTAACATGTGTTTAGTCCTGGAATGAAACGCTGAGTTCTTTGCAAGATGAATGGCACTTTGGCTATCGGGAGACACTAGATAGGGGGTGCACAGGCAAGAGAAACGCAGTGGCTAGGGTTACCATAGCCAGCAAAGTCCAATTCTAATGAAGATTGGCAGGGGAGGGAGCTCAGCTCCCTCCTACAAAGATGCAGTGGCCATCAGAAGTAAATCACCAACTGGAAATAGTAAAGGCAGTATGAACTATAGAAATAGGGACAATGAAAAGGAAACAGATGGGACCAGAAAAAAAGAAAACAACAGCACAAAGGACAAAGAGGAAGAAGACAAAATTATGGGTTCAAGAGACAAAAAACAAAAAGGACCTTGCAAACCAAAAGCAGATGTCACTCCTCGAGTAATATTAAATGATCCTGCTCTGCAGGAGCACAGGGAACATATGGTAACCTATGCCATTATCTGTAAATTCATGGGACTTTGGCCCACTGAAAAGGATTTATAGATGTGGATTGAGTATCATTGGAAGCCTAAAGGAAGCATTGACCTACATATTGGGTCAAAATGATTCTTCACAGTAGTGTTCTCTAACATCGAAGATAAAGACAGAATATTCAAAGGAGGACCCTATTTTTTTGCTGCCACAGGTCTCTATATGAGACCTTGGAGAATGAACTTTGTCCCAAAGAGGGAGACTTTCTCTTCGGTTCCTGTGTGGGTAAGGCTCTACTTTCTACCTCTTCATTATTGGTAAACTGAATCGTTGGATGCCATTGGCAATAAACTAGGATGCTATGTCAAAGCTTCTGAAGCCACAAGAAGGGGAAAATATACCTCCTTTGCCAGGATATGTGTGGAAATGGATCTATCAGGAGCACTTCCAAATGAAGTTATCCTGGAAGTTTTTGATGAGGAGTGGGTGCAAACAGTAGACTACGAACATATCCCCTTCAAATGTTGAAGATGCCATGAACATGCGCATTTTTTAAGAGATTTCCCTCTCAGCAAAGAAGACAACAAAGAAAAACTTAATACAACGAAGGACACTGTAATCTTTCAGAAAGTGGCTAGTAGAGGAAGGGGAGGAAAAAAGGGATCAAAGCAACAACATACTGAGGGGCAAAAGGGTAGTCAGAATAAGTTTCAAGTGCTAGAAGAGCCTGAAGAAATCACAAGAGAGAACCAATATCAGGAGGAAGATGCTAAAGAAAAAGAAAAAAAGGAGGACACAAATCATTCTCCGGACATTGACTCTCAAAAAGAAGCCATGAGAAGTGAAACAGAAATGGATATGGACCAGGAATAACCCAAAGTGAAACAGATCTGGAAGATCACGAACTACAAGAAATCCTCGACAAGGAAAACTTGGATCTGGAAGGATTCCTGATGAAAGGAACCAAAGGAGGAATAGATTCTCTGCCTCAACAAGAATGCAACAGAATACAACAGTTGTTTTTATGGAAAACTCAGGAACGAGGACTAGAGAAAGGTAAAAACATCCACAAACAGGAGCACAGAGGGGTGAAAACAATGAAATTAAATCCAGGATTAGCAACCAGAAATCCAGGAAAGAAGAGAGGCAGAAAAAAGAAAAATGAGCTCCTGATGGAATGTGGAAAGCTAATGATAGATTCAGGTAAGATGAAAGATCTAACTAGTTACTCCTTTAAAAATATTTAATTATGAAGTTCATATCATGGAATATTAGAGGTCTAGGTAGTAAAAGAAAACAAAGAATGCTAAGTAACAGAATGAAACTAGAAATGTCGGACATTAACTTCATTCAAGAAACAAAATGCTCCATTCAGAAAATAAAACAAATCCATAGAAAATGGCTCAATAAATTTGAGTTTCTAGAAGTCAAAGCAAAGAACACAGCGGGAGGCATCCTCACTCTTTGGAACCCCCAAAAAGTCAGCATTGTAGATGTGGAGGCAATGAGAAATTACTTATCAACTGTCATTCAACCAATGGGGATGTCTCAGACCTTCCTGGTTATGAATGTTTATGGTCCTCAGAGAATAGATGAGAAGCTTAGATTTCTGAACTCCCTGGTAGATCTCAGAAGAAGACATAAAGAAATCCCTTGGGTCATTGGAGGATACTTTAACATGATTAAATCTCTTTCGGAAAAAAAGGGAGGCACCAAAATCCTCAGTAGAGATTCAGTAGGATTCCATTCTTTCATAGAAGACATGAAAATGGTTGACTCTGCAATGCATAATGGTCTTTTTACATGGAACAACAAAAGAGGAGGTAATGCTCAGGTTGCCTCCAAGTTAGACGGATTTTTGATCTCTAAGAAGTTGATGCTCACAAATACATAAATATCTGCTAGTTTTCTCCCATTTGGAGGCTCTGATCACTGGCCAATTAAATTAAAAATCAAGGGAATGCTCCCAGGAACAGACCCTTTAGATTTGAGAATATCTGGCTCTCCCACCCAGATTTCATCATGAACATTGAAAAATGGTGGTCTGAAGATCTAAAGGTTCAGGGCTCCAAAATGTTCCTCCTCCATAAAAAACTAAAGCACATAAAAATCAAACTCAAAGAATGGAACAAGAAGGATTTTGGGAACATTTTTGTAAACAAAAAATAGTAGAGATCAAAATGCAGGAACTAAACCAAGCAATGATCAAAAATGGTTTTGATAAAACCAAAAGTGAGCAAGTTGAAAAACACAACCTTGATTGGGAGAATTTATGCAAACAGGAGGAAATCTTTTGGAGACAAAAGTCTAGAGTTCAATGGCTCAAAGAAGGTGAACGAAACACTAGTTTTTTCCACCATTCCAGCATAGCCAATAGAACCCACAATAGAATCTCCTCAATATTGAATGAAGATGGGGAGCTTCAAACCTCTCACAAGAATATTGAAGCTGTGATGGTTCAACATTTCAAAGGCATCACAAATGAAAACAATCTAGACAGAGACCATCACATCAAGGAAATTATAAAGAATATTCCAAAGATGGTGTCTAGAGAAGATAAATTTAACCTAAACAAACTAGTAACCGAAGTAGAGGTTAGTATGGTCATCAAAGATATGCAGAATGGCAAAGCTCCAAGCCCAGATGGTTTCAATGTTGACTTTTTCAAAGCCTGTTGGAATGTTGTCAAACAGGATATTTTGGAGGTGGTAGAGGACTCCAGAAGAAGCAAATCCATTCTAAAAGCCCTCAACACCTCCTTCATCTCCCTGATCCCAAAACAGGACTCAGCCCTGACTCCTGATAAGTTTAGACCCATTGCTTTATGCAATGTAGTTTACAAATTTATTTCCAAGATCTTGGCCAATAGACTCAAACCTCTTCTTCCTTCTTTGATTTCTGGGGAACAATATGGTTATGTTGAAGGGAGGCAAATCCTGGAAAATATTATTTAGGCCCACGAGGTTGTTCACTCTCTCATAGCAAAAGGCAGGCTGGTATGATCATGCAATTAGACATTGCAAAATCGTAAGACAAGGTGAACTAGATTTACATCAAAAAGGTCCTTTCCACTTTTGGGTTTGATCATGACTGGATCAGATGGGTTATGGGTTTGGTTACTTCACCCAGCTTTTCAATTCTGGTGAATGGCTCGCCCTCATAGATCTTCACTCCTTCCAGAGGCCTCAGGCAAGGAGACCCACTCTGTTTCTTTTTATCCTCATGATGGAAGGATTGCGCCGAACCATTAAAAATGTTAAAGTCTTAGGAAAGATCAAGGGCCTCCAATTAACGGAGAATGGCCAAGCCTTGACTCATCAACAATTTTTGGATGACACCATGCTATAGGGTATTCCCACAGTCAAGGAAGCTATAGCGTACAAAAAAATCTTAAATGACTTTGCCTTGGCTTCAGGTATGGAAGTCAATCTCTCCAAATCAAAAAAAAAATTCTTAAACACTAACATTTTTATTCAAAGGAACATCTCTAGAATTATAGGCTTCCAAAGGGAGGTACTCCCTTTAAAGTATTTGGGAATCCCCCTTACAGATAAATCAATTCACAAAAGTATCTAGGAACTGGTGCTCAACAATATGCAAGACAAGATCAAAAGATGGACTTTCAGAGCGTTGAACCTTGCTAGCAGATTTATTTTGATGAAGGTAGTTCTTCAATCTATCCCTATTTTCTTTTTATCAGCCCTGCCAGCTCCCAAAGGGGTTTTACATCAATTCAAGAACATTCAGAGAGACTTTCTCTGGGGCAAGGAGGAAACCAGAAAGAAATGGGCCCTTATTTCTTGGGATAAAATCTGTAAACCCAAAAGTCATGGAGGCCTAGGCTTAGACGATCAGGAGATTCTAAGTAATGTTTTAGGAGCCAAACTCTGGTGGAGATTGGTTAAAGAACCAGGGGCGCAATGGGCTAAAACCTGGAAAGAAAAATATGCAAGCTCCTGGAAAATGAGTGATCTTATCAGAATGTCAGGGAACATAAAAGGCTCTCACATCTGGAATTAAGCCTGGGATAACAGAAGCCTAGTACAAAACAACAGCTTTTGTGAAATCAAAGCAGGACAAAAAGCTCTCTTCTGGGAAGATAAATGGCAACAAGAACCAATGTTGTTAAGGGAGGACTTTATGAGCATCAAGCAGGAAACTGATTTCCAAGGACTAATAAAAGTTAGGGATTTCTAGAATCTTGCTCATGGCAATGAGAAATGGAGAAACTGGAGGAAAATAGAATGCAGAGGGGATGACCCCATAAAAGAAAAAACAGAAGAACTCATGAACACATTAGAATAGAGGAAGATCTTGGTTACAGATGGGCAGGATCAGTTAAGATGGGGCCAAAACAAAGAAGGCATCTTTAATATCAAAGAAGAAAAAAGAATAACCCTTAACCTAGATCCCTGCGTCTTGGCTAAGTCCTGGAAAAAACTTTGGGGCCACCAAGGATGGATGAAGATCAAACTGTTTATGTGGTTAGTTCATCACAAAAAAAATTTAACTTGGGAAAACATTCAAAAAAGGGGGGTTATGGGGCCTTCTAGATGCCAATTATGTGAGGCCCAAGAGGAGACAATGGAGCATATTCTCAACAACCGAACCTATACCACCTGGTTGTGGGATTCTTTCAACATCATTTTTCAACAGACAGACAAAGACAAAGGTAGCATTATTAACACCCTGAACAAGTGGAGAAAAAACTTTTCAAAGTATGAGATCCTTAATTTGGCCTGGACCTTTACTCCAAGCTTCATTATCTGAAATGTTTGGAAGGAAAGGAATAAAAGAATTTTCAAGGATGAAAAAACTAATCCTCTTTGCCTGATTGAATTGATCTTAAAGCAGATTAAGGAGACTGTTTCCACCATTGTGCACAGTTATCCCTTGAATCCTCCCACTGCGCTTGAATTGAGAACTCTCAAGCAGCTAGGAATGCATGACATCATCCTCAATGGTCTTAGAAAAAAAGAAAGAGTGTTGGAAAGGGAAAAGGAGTTCTGGCATCCTCCACCAAAGGTTTATCTTAAATGCAACATTGATGGAGCTTCAAAAAGCAACCCAAGGACAGCAGGTTATGGAGGTGTGTTAAGAGATTAAGAAGGAAAAATAATTTTTACTTTCCACTGTCATTTAGGCAAAGCTACCAAAAACATGGTTGAATTAATGGCTTTGGAACAATGTCTAGAGCTTCTTAAACTAAATCACAGCTCAAATGTTCTCATCGAAGCAGACTCTGAGATTTCTATAAATGCAGTTAAGAAAATCAGCTATGGAACAGCGCTTGAAAGGGTCTCAAAACAATGGAGACTTATACAAGTGTACCAGAGAATCCAAAAAAATCTCCAGAGTCTAAGAACAGTTAGCTTCAACCATGTTCGGAGGAAGGCCAATAAACTTGCAAATCTATTGGCCAACCAAGGAGTGACTAATCCATATTACAGGATCGAAATGAATTGGCAGGAGATGCCTCCAAGCAGGCTAAAAGCTCTCTGTGATGATCAAGCCATAGAGGACAAGGAAATTTCTGATTATTGGGCACGAGGGGTAGGCTATGATTAAAGCTCTTCATGCCTATTCTTACTCAATTCGGTGGTCAGCTCTTTGAAAAAGGGCTTACTCTGCATGGTGATAACTTCCTTTGGGGATGAAAGGTTGGATCGCTCCCACAAAGGAAATTCCATGGCACTTCTCGTTAGGATCGAAAAACCAGACGTTAAGTGGTTTTCTTTAGATCGCAAGGCTCACAAATAGTAAGTGGTTTTGGTTCGTTGAGAGCGATTCCACTCGGCTCTCAACACATGGCAGGGGTGGGGGTCACCTTACCACGCTTCATCGCACCTTAAAGACCTTTCATCTTGGCTCTCTGATATCTCTCTGAGCCGTCCTTTTTTTCGGGGGGAAATCGACGGTTAAATCTGGTTGGGCTAGTTTGTGGGGATACGAGTTTGTTCAATATTTGTGAGTTAATGATGGGAGGTATCGCGGACTTTGACTTTGGGTCAAATTGTAATCGTGGGGATAATTTGATTGGTTAGCTTGTCCTTTAGTTTGTTTAGTGGGTCACATATTTGATAGTACAATCTCGTTGTATCGTAGGCCTTAAGATATTCAAGCCTTTTGTACTTATTGTAACTGTACTTTGGGTTATTGAAATAGAAGGAAAGTCTCTTGCTTTAGCAAAAAAAAGAATGGCACTTTGGCTATCACTGTATAACGTGCCCATATCATGCTCCTTACCCAATTCACCCATAAACCTTTGTAATCAAATCATTTCTTTACTAGTCTCTGTAGCAGCAACATACTTTGCTTCTATTGTTGAAAGTGCAACAACACTTTGGATTTTTGAAACCAAACTGACAGTTGTTCCACCAACAATAAATACATATCATGTAGTGCTCCTCCTGTTATCTCTGTCACCTGTCATATCTGCATCAACATATCCCTGTAGGGAAATGTTTGAGCGACCAAAGCATAATGCTTAGTTTGTGGTACCTTTCAAATATCTGAGAATCCATTTCACTTCCATCCAATGTTCCTTTCCTGGATTGTTCATGTACCTGCTTACAACTCCCATTGCATGTGCAATATCAGGCCTTGTGCAAATCATTGCATACATTAAGCTTCCAACTGCTAATGCATATGGAACTTTAGACATATAATCCATGTCTTCTTAAGTCTTTGGGCACATTTCCTTACTAAGTTTGAAATGGCTAGCAAAAGGTGTACTAACTAGTTTTGCATTGTGCATATTAAATTTTTTCAACACCTTTTGTATGTACTCATTCTGAGACAATGTTAATTTACGATTTTTCCTGTCTCTAGTTATTCTCATACCAAGGATTTGTTTTGCAGCTCCCAAATCCTTCATTGCAAATGGATTTGCCAATTTTCTTTTGAGCACATTTATTTCCTGCATGTTAGACCCTGTAACAAGCATGTCATCTACATACAATAACAATATAATATAGCTGCCATCATTTTGCTTTTTTCAGATAAACAAAATGATCAGAGTGACATCTAGTATAACCTTGTTTAGACATAAACTTGTCAAATTTTAGATACCACTACCTTGGAGCCCATTTTAAGCCATACAAGCTCTTCTTCAACCTGTACACTAGTTTCTCCTTCCCTTTTACGTCATATCCTTATGGTTGTTTCATATATATCTCTTCCTCCAAATCCCCATGGAGAAAGGTTGCCTTTACATCTAACTGCTCAAGATGCAAATTTTCAATTGCTACTAGATTTAAAATAGTTCTGATTGAATTCATTTTAACAACAGGAGAAAATATTTCATCAAAATCAATACCTTTCTTCTGTGCAAACCCCTTCACCATAAGTCTAGCTTTGCACCTTTTTCCACCTACATCTTATTCCTTCAACTTGTAAACCCATTTATTTTGTAATGTTGTTTTACCTACAGGAAACCTGACTAAGTCCCAAGTCTAGATATGTGCTAAGGAGTCCATCTCTTCTTTCATGGCTTGCTCCCACTTCTTCCTGGTTTCTACCTGCACTACTTCTTCATAACATTCTGGTTCACTATAACAGTCAACAATAAATAATATAATGACGGAGAGTATCGTTCAAGGGGTCTACTTATCCTGGTAGATCTTATAACACCAGTTTCATGTGTTTGAAGTGATTGTTGCTGTTGTGGTTGTTTTTCTGGCTGTTGATCATTATGATTTTCAGGCGCCATCACTTTTCCTGTGATATTATCAAGCACAATGTATTCTTTGTTTTCTTTTTCCTGTTTCTTTTCCTGTAGTTGATCTTTATACAAGACCTTTTCATTGAATATGACATCTCTGCTCCTAATGATTTTGTGTTTTTCATAATCATAAAAGTGATAACCAAAATCATTAACACCATATCCAATAAAGGTACATTTCTTTTATTTTGCCTCAAGCTTTGTTCTATTTTCTTTATTAATGTGGACAAAGGCTTCACAACCAAAAGTCTTTAAAAAAGAGTAGTTTACCTATTTACCTGTCCATGCCTCCTCTGGAATACCACCATCGAAGGAACTTGAGGGCCCTCTCATTTATTAGATAAACAATAGTATCTACAACATTTGCCCAAAATTGTAAAGGCAGTCCTGCATGCAATCTCATGCACCTTGCATGCTCCATGATTGTCCGATTCATCCTTTCTAACAGACCATTTTCTTGTGGTGTTCCTGGAACTATCATCACTTTGTGAATTCCATTCTTAGAACAGTACCTATCAAACTCTTTGTTGCAATATTCACCTCCATTGTCTAATCTAAGACATTTCAAATTTTTTCCTGTCTCATTTTCAACCAAAGCATTCCATTTCTTGAAAGTATCAGATTCATCAGATTTATTTCGAATACAATAAATCCAGGTTTTTCTGGTTACACCATCAATAAAAGTAACATAATAACGAAAGCCACCAAAAGATGATACCTGAGCAGGTCCCTATACATCTGTATGCACAAGCTCTAATTTCTCATTCTTATTTTCTTTCCCAACTCAAAGGAATCTGACTCTCTCCTATTTTCCATAAACACAATTCACACAGAATTTTAAATCAACATGCTTCAAACCTAGCAACAAATTTCTTGAGTGAAGAATTTGTATCACCTTCTCACTCATGTGCCTGAGCCTATGATGCCACAATGTCATATCTTCTCCTATAGATGTTAAAGCATTAACAGAACTAGAAATACCATTGCATAAATACAATGTACCAACCTTTCTTCCTTTCGCTATTACTAGGGATCCTTTAGTGACCTTCCAAGTTTTATCTGTGAAAGTAGTTACAAAACCTTCACCTCCCAACTGCCCTGTTGAAATCAAATTTTTCTTTAGATCTGGAACATGCCTTACCTCCTTCAATAGCCACTGATTTCCATTTTCTTGTTTTATGAAAACTGTACCCATTCTAATGATTTTACAGGGTTTATCATCACCCAATCGAACCTATCCAAAATCTCCTTGAACATAATCATAAAAATGTTTCCTATCAGATGTGGCATGGAATGAGGCCCCTGAATCTACCACCCAAGCATCAATAATATTTTCTAATGAAAGAATCAAAGCATATTGCAACACATCACCTGTCACATTCGCTTCATGCTTAGTTTCTTGCTATGTGTCTCCTTCTTTTCCCTTCCGAGACTTGTAGTCTTTCTTCAGGTGTCCTTTCTTCCTGCATTTCCAACACACCATCCCCGATTTGGACTTGGATCTACATTTTATCGACTTACTACGATATCCAGGGCTCTTTCCTCTTTCCATTTTTCTTCCCCTAGTCTCTGTAGTCAAAGCATTACCTGATGTCTCACTAGATCTTTTCCGTCGCATTTCCTCGCTAAGGATTGCACCAACAACATCATCAAACTTTAAAGTACTAGATCCAGAGATAGAGTTACTAATGGCCATAACTAAACCATTCCAACTTTCTAGCAATGAGCACAGAAATAATAGAGCCCTAACTTCATCATCAAAAGTTACCCCTACAGAATTTAACTGACTGGTAACTGTATTAAATTCATTTAAATGATAAGCAACAGATCCACCTTCTGACATCTTCATATTAAATAAATGCTTCATAAGAAATGCCTTATTTGAGGTCGAGGGTTTTTCATATAGTTTGGCCAATGTCAACATTAAACCCTCTGTTGTCATTTCCTTTGGAATATTAAATGCTACCGGCAACGCTAGGCACAACCGTATTGTTCCAAGTGCCTTTCTGTAGAGAATATTTAATTCTGTGTCTGTCATACTCGTCAGCTTCTTTGCCTTTCTGCTCAATGGTAGGTACAGATCTCTTTGATATAGATAATCTTCCATCTGCATGTTCCACAACTGGTAGTTTTGGCCATTGAATTTTTAGACCCTAAACCTACCATCTTCCGCCATTACTCCCACTCAAACTAGGAACCCTTCTATCCTCCAAGTTTATTAGCCAAATAGACCTTTGGCCCTGATACCAGTTGTTAGAAAATTATATATTACAGAGCAATGGAACACATAAAATATTGCAGAAATATAAACACAGAAAATGCATAAAACAAGAGAGACACAGATAAACGTGGTTCACGCAGCTTGGGCTACGTCCACAGAGAGACAACCATTCCTTATTTTTATATTATCTAGTAAACTGAAGAGATACAACCTACAATAGATCCGCTATAACTCCCTCTTGGCTCTCAATCTCCTCTCTCTTCCTCACTCAGAATATAAATCTACATAGATGAAATACAATTCCCTCATATATAGCGAGGGGTTTCCTTTTAGGGAAAAAAAACCCCAAATTAAACATAACTTCTGCCATCATATCTCTGCCTAATGAATGGCCTAGATTGACTACGAAATTACAACATTTTACAAGGAAATTTTACATCTATTCTTAGCTTCGGGGTGCTGGCCCGCCCCCTACCAGCCCCCCCCCCCCCCAAAAAAAAAAAAGGTCGTAGCCCGCCCCAAGCCCCTTGACCCCCCCTACAATGAATATTTTATGGGCAGCATTGCCACCCCATTACGAACTGGGGTCCAATGCAGTGATACATTTAAATATAGAAGATAATCAGGCTCCACACTCAACAGATGGATCTTCAAGTTTAAGCATAGAGAAGTATAAGTTTGGATTTGTGGCCGAAGGATTCTCTCAAGTTGAGGGAATTGACTATGAGGAAACCTTTGCTCCTATAGAAAGGTATTCATCCATCAAATCAATTCTTGCACTAACTGTGCAGATGGGGTCAGAGATCCACTGGATGGATGTAAAAATAACATTCCTCAATGGGGTTATTGAGGAGGAGGTGCACATTGAGAAAACAAAAGTTTGTGATACATTTGATTGGGAGTCTCATGTGTTCAGACTCAGGTAAGCATTTTATGGTCCCAAACAAGCACCCCGTGCTTGGTAAACTAGGACCAACAATTATCTCACTGGTTTGGGCTTCACCTAAAGTGAAGCAGATGTGAACCTCTATCATATTTTGGTAGAAGGTAAATTTCTTATCATTGTTTTATATGTTGATGATTTAATATTAACAAGTGATGAGAAACTAATAAACTCTTGCAAGGAGGACCTTGCAAAGGAATTTGAGATGGGTCTCATGCACTACATCGGGATGGAAGTATGGAAAGAAAATGAGGAATTGTTTGTGTCTTAAGGAAAGCATGCTAATGAGATATTTCAGAGATTTCGCATGGAGAGTTGTAAGCCCATGGAGACACCTCTAGCGACCAACTAGAGGAAAGAGACTACCACTTCAGGTGAATAGGTGGATACTACCATTTACTGACAGTTAGTGGGTTCACTAATGTACCTTGTAAACACATGACCAGATATGTGCTATGTAGTCAAACAGCTAAGCCAAGCTATGGTTAGGCTAGCCAAATTATTTTCGAAGGAAACAAGGCATGTTTTATAGTACCTCAGAGGCACTACCCAGTATGGATTATGGTACAAACGGAAATATGGAATGAATCTGTGTGGCTTCACAAATGCATATTGGGAAGGGAGTTCACTAGACCAAAAGAGTAGATTAGGTGGAATTTTCAGTGTTGGGTCCACAACAGCTTCCTATTATAATAGGAAGCAAAGATTTATGCTGCTCATCTCGGAAGGAGAAAATACATGGTTGCAAGTCAACCAACATGTGAGGCAATCTGGATGAGAAATATACTTGTGGGATTGTTTGGTTAGATGATGGATCCAATGTTGATTTATTATGATAATCAAAGTTGCATTAATCTCTCTAAGAATCTAGTGTTTAACGATTGATCAAAGCATATAAATAACCGATATAATTATTTACAAGACTATGTGCAGAGGTGGGTAATCTTGCTACAATACATTCCAATAGAGGAACAAGACACTGACATTTTGACAAAGGCCTTGTCAATAGGGAAGTTCAATTTCCATAGGTGCATGATAGGGGTGGTTGAAAATCCCTTTCCTACTAAGAGGGAGTATTCAGAAATGTAGTAAGAAAGTCTCAATTTGATTCTGCCTTGGTCAAATTGAGAAAATTTGAATTTCCACATTAGCAGACAACTTGGATGGAGTTGAATTGTGTGACATGGCTTGTGCTAATCAGTCTACTCAGTAAATTTTAGTTAGAGGGCAGGGAGTTCAGTTAAGATTATGTGATTTCTAATTTGTAGAAATCAAGGTAAGTCATTTCAAGTTGTTTTCAATTAAGCTAGGTCAAATTGTTGATAGAACTAGTGGAAGGTTAGTTGTGTAGTGGGATAACAGTTTAACTCAGTAATCATCCAATTAACTGATCAGTCAACCCAAAATAGTTACTGCATGTAGAGAATTCGAGTTCCCTAGTTGTGGTGGAGATTCCAAGGTAGTGTAAGATTAGTTGTAAACTAGTCTTGAGTGTACAAGAGTTGCACGCAACTAGATGATCAACCTTGGGAATTGCAAAATCAATTGGAGGAAAATTCCTAAATAATAAGGGCCTAATTCCCTAGGAATTGCAAAAGGAAATAGGGTCACAAGCTGAGGCGTAATTGACTAATTCTAGGTTAGAGCTTATCATTGAGCATAGAGATAGGTTAGTCACTTGCAGGTTGTGCTTAGAGAAAGCAAGCAATTGTAATACATCTCTATTCATTTGATTAATTCAAGAAGACATTAGGGGTTTTTAGCAATTGCTTTCCCCTAGAAAAAATATTGTGCCTGTGTGTTATTTCTTATTGCATTTGTGCAATTTTTTTCTAAATTGTGAATTGAATTCTGCATATCAGTAGAGTAGGATTGTTTCTGTTGATTTAGATTAAAATTTCTTGACCAATTGCAATTCTACATCATAATTCTACACTTTCTCTATACTAAATAATGTTTGATATTATATAACACCATATAATATTAAACATAATATTATGTAGTATTATCTTTTTTTAGAAGAAACGAGTAGAGATTTGTATTATTAAAATTTTGGATTACAAGGGCAGAAACCTTACATATTCCAATCTTCCTTGCTTGCTTTAAATTGAACATTGAGGCTCAATTCAAACCCTCAAGCGAGTTCCCCATGACACAAAACTTTCAGTGCCTTTCCAAATATATTTTTTTTCCAAAAACCCTAATATTCACACATTTATATTCCATTATTGACTACTTTTGTTTTGATTTAGTTTAACTTCTTGTTTTTCTTGGAGAAATGATTTTTCCCTTCCTCCCAACTTGAGTCCAACCATTGTTTTCTACAGATTTCAACGAGTCATTTTTTGAGAAGTGCACGTTGTTGTTCTTGAAGTCTTCTTCATTCGCTTGATCTAGACAAGAAGTTATTGTTCCAACATTGTTCCTTGTGGTTTCTATAGGGGATCAGTTTTCCACGAGGGTTTGTTGCTTTTCCACTATCGCTGAGTCTCGAGATTATTCACTAGAATGCAATTTTTCATGATTGACTTTTGTTCCCTTTGATGCATTTCCTTTGGTAGTATTAGTTTTTAGTTTATCTTGTTATTTCTTATCCTAAGACTCTTCCTCTTTTTGTACCATATAGTGATCACCCTGAGCGCCTTCCCACAAATTATACCTTCAGTATTTTTTCTGATCTTTGCTACTCTGAATCTACAGGTAGTTTTTTATTACATGCTGCGTTTCATAGCATGCTCTATACCCAAGTAAAATATTTTCATATCTAAGTTTTTGGACCCAGACATATTTTGGGGGCATTAAATTGATCTCGGTAGGAAAACCCTTATTAAAGTATATCTTCACACAAATTTGAGCATAAGTAGTTTTATAATAATTTATTGTGTCTGGGTTTTGGCAACAAAACTTTCCAAGAGCATTCCCAATAAAGGAGATGTTAGGATATTCCGACACATAGGAAATAGTTAAGTTCAACTTGGTCTAGTATAGAGTTAGGTAAAATGTGTTTCTTTACCGTTGTACATTTTGTAACTTACAATCTGATGGTTCACTCTCTCCTCAGTATCACCGACACTTGATCCGTGGCTTGACACCCGATTGGTCCATGAGTTCTATTTAAAGCGGATGGAGGGTCATTGTTTGGGTAATCCGTCTATGAGAGAAAGCTTATGTAAATTTTCATTCTTTGATTAATAAATTGCCTGAAGTGGCCACGTTGGCTCAGGCCGTGGGCTGTTTCCCTCTTTGAGGGTTTTAACCATGTCAAAAATACTGGTGTATTGATTTGAGATCTGGTTGTGAGCGGTGTCCTTTTGGTGTTCTTTCTGAGGAACTTACCCTGTAAATTCCTACATGGTATCAGAGCTATTTGAGGGCCGCGTCCGTGGTAATCCAAATCTGAAGCCGGTAGAACTACATGCGGCTGTCGTTTCCTAGATCTATTGTTTCTGACTGCTTTCGGGCTGAGAGGACTGCTCTGTTGTGTTCGGAGCATCTGTTCCAGTAAGGAACCCCTTTCGTTTCACGCGAAAAGGTTTCTGGTAGCCCTATCTGCGTCATTTTTAAGATCTGGAGGTATACAGTGTTTATCTGTAGTTTACTGTTATTTTCTCTCTGGTTATTTCGGTTTCTGTTTATTTATCCTTTTTTTATCACCGGATCTATACCTTTCATTTATGCGTATGCTCTTTGCCCTGCGACTCTGTGCGATCTGGGCAAATCAGAAACATAAAGGAAGTTTTTTTTTTTCTCTCATGTGTATGCTCTTTTCCCTGCACCTTAGTGTGATCTTGGAAAATCAGAAACATTGAGAAAAATATTTAGTTTCCGGCTAAAGCTAACTTCGAGCCGTAAGGTTCGTTTTTCTTTGCATATTCGTGTTGGGTTTTTTGTTTTTGTTTTGTAGGAAAAAAGAGCT
>APFE030798217.1:33591-66651 GCA_000404065.3 Pinus taeda
GCTTTCATCATTGGCTGGTAATCAGACGATGTTCATGCATGTTCGACTTCAGCTCACATGTTCACATGCTTGAACTTGTACTTATGTTCGGGTCGAGGTGGAGTGCAAGACCCTGGATTGTGTCTGTTGTAATCCAGGCGTGATTTTGATACATGACTCTTACATTGGATGGTTGCGACCATACCTGAGTCTATTCATTGATCCTAACCAGATGGTTGCGTCCATACTACGGATCTTGATCATCATGTACTCTTTATGGATGGCTGCGACCATGCCACATATATCATGTATTTGAACTATCATACTGTATCTCTCACTGCAAATTCTCGGTGGTAGCTATATATGTTCTTATAAAGCACTTCACCTCTCTCTCTCTCGAGGCTCATGCTTTAGGGGGCATCTGTTACGCAGTAATTTGTCACCGTTGGTCACCATCCCTGCTATCCTTGCTTTCGCACATTGGAGGACGCATTTATGGACTTGTGACCAGTGACAAAACTTAAAAACACTTGTATTGGATTCTCCTGAGTATGAACTTCAAACTCCCTGAAGACACCTTTTGTAGATTAGCCCTAAAAAGTGCCCTTTTTCCATTAGCGTGGGTCCACAGTGTCTTACCCGCGCCAATGGCTCAGTTCCTCCAAAGAGGGCGCGCCCATGGACGCTCTGTCATAGAGCAAAGCCCGCGCCACCTAAAATTGGTTATGATTTTTAGCCAGCGCGCACTGAAGTATGTTTCCTCTTTGTTCATACAGTTCTCTGAGGGAAAATCTCATGGAAGTGGTCGAGTGTCATCTTTTTATCCATGACAACCAAGTTCAGTGGCTATTCTGGGACAATGTTAAATCTTCAGTAGGTGTCCGGATACAATGCATACTCCTTCCTTCTCCATCTATAAATGACTATCACCCTGCATTAAACCAACTAGTTTTGCTAGAGCTATTGTGAGTGCCAAGTTTATGCTGGATTGATAGTGAGAATTGAGAACTATAGAGGGGTTATGCTGCCAAAATATTGAGAGAGAAGAGGTCACTTTGCAAGGCGTATTTAGCTGTTTTCCCAGTCAGAGGAGGTTCAACGTCAGAACCCTTTGGTTGTAATCTTTCTTTGTTTTTACTGATTAATGAACGACTATCATTATGGTTCCACTCATGTGTCTTTCAATGGTCTTTGAGTTGTATCTTTTCTGACCGATATATAATTTCATATACTGGATTTTACGCTTGTGTTCGTATCGTTCTTTGCTTGTGCAGGTGTCCGTTTACGTGGAGCGTGAGGATTGTGACCAGCGAGAGCAAAGGAACGGGAGCGGCGTTTCTTCTACAACTACTAGCGTTGGATTCCAGGTAGATCATCATGATCGATCTCTGATTTATGCAATTAGGAACCTGTGTGTAGCGTGGTGTGATTGTTGCTAGACCCGTGTTGGGCTAGTGGGATCGCCTCTGTTCGCAGAGGGGATTTACCAGTTCAACATACCCAAAAGTACATGGAGGCCCAATCCATATAAGCATTGTCTAATGCAAAACTTCACAGTGAGAGCATTCCCATATACTTTACATATTGTAACACCTCCCTATATACCCGAAGGTACGTGGACGAGCTACGATATACTCAAGTACATGGAAGAAGGAATTACAACCATTGGTGTCTCATTCAAAGTCATTCCTCCAGCTTGGATCCCATCTACATCACATCAAAAGCATGACAAACTTCTAACATTACAATACTTGCTTCAAAGCCAAATCTCATAGCAGCGTTATCTCCTTACAATTCAACATAATCCATCCCCTAATCACTTAAATGAGTGGTCAATTTATAGGAAGATGAAGGAGGTTTTGTCATTAATGGTGGCATTGAATGACCTTCCATACTTACAATTAGTTCCATGGAGGAAGGATGAAAGGATAGGATGCACCTTAACTCATTCCTCATCCATTTTCGAGCTCATAGGATTTGATAAAGTGAGGGATCCTTCAAGATGACTCCAAAAGATAAGAATATTCCCCAACCCCTATGTGAATTTCATTCATTCTCGCCTAGCGCAGGTGAAAGAAAGCCTAAGTGATCTGTAGAGCACCCTGGAAGTGGACTTAACTACTCTGCAGTGCACCCTCATAAGGGCTTACCTGTGCTAGTCCCTCTATAGGCTATTTTTGGATGTCTTCAAGTCATGAAACTGTATGGGGAGGCATTCAAAGGGGTGACTTGTTTAGGGCATGTAGCAATTGAAATTAGGGTTTGATGAGCTCTAAAACATTGATCTGGATGTTGGGATTTGATGTGCCCAAATCGATCTGTAACAACATGATGTATGTGAGATAGATCTATGGATTAAAGTCTAGTTTTGGGTCGTAGAGTAGGATAAAGCTCTGCAACTGAGTGTGTAAAGGCCTAGTAGTCCACAGCTAAGTGCACAAACCCCTACAGTTGAGTGCGTAGGGTGAGTCAAGCTTGTAACAGTTGGAAGTATTAATATAGAGAAATTTCCTATCATTTTTGCATATTTATTACCTATTTTATGCATCTGTTACATTGGATATTAATTTCACTTTTAATGCTTATATGATGCGTGAATGTGTATAACTGTGTTCAAGGTTAGAATAGTGTACGAAGCGACCTACGCAAAGACAGATCTAGTTGGACTAAATCGACATGACAGACATCTTAAGGGTGTGGAAACTTGGTTCCAACATCCCCCCATACTGATTCTGGTGAGACTTTAGTCCGTGCTCAGCTAGATGATGCCGAAAGGGCCAGTAGTGTAGGGATTTGTTTAGTTAACTAACTTCGAACCTGGGTCACGCCCCTATAAGCCAACAAATGGTTCCATTGTCGGGACCGAAATCTGTATAGAGATGCCTGATGTCGTGTCATTGGAATCCAACTAAGAAAGAAATTGAAGGCTGGTTGGATAGAAGAATTCACGAGTTCACGGCGTAGGAGAACAAGAACCCACGACTGTCAAAAGAAAAGTGGTTAGACTGCTACTTGTACATGGAGATCCAAAAAGCCTTATTCACTCCCTTCCCTACTAAGCTATACGAGTGGATCGCGAAGACAACAGATAGCCAAGGAAGGTGGAAGCTTGACGGTCCTATTGTGTGGACCCCAGAGTTAGTGTGAAGGTTGGAAGCATCAGAGGATAAGATCATGTGCATCGTTGATCATTGGCTCGATCATATTATAGGAGGATTCGTTACTGAGTTTACGGTTGACACCTCAATCAGCTACAGTGAGGCAAAACAACGCTTTCTCAAAGGACCACGAGGTAAGTACGTAAATTCTTTGAATACTTGGATTAAAATTCTATTGTGCGAAAAGAGAGTTATGCAGTAACCTAAATGTTTTGGGCTACACGAAGTGGAAAATCTTGTAGGAACGAAGGAAATAAGGGACCATAAAATAGCCCCTTGATTTCACCTCTGCAAGGGGATGAGGAAGAGCTCGCAAAGGTCTCATCGCGAAGTGTCATCTATCCAATAAGGCAAAGAATTCCGTGAATACCACCTCCACCCATACCACTGCCATCACCTCCATCTTCACCCGTACCACCTCCACCACTACCATGATTCAATATGGAAAGCACAGTGAAGTTGCCTCTGTTCAAAGGATTAGCAAATGAGGATCCAGACCAATTCTGGTTCATTGTAAAGGTTGTATGGGAAGCACAAGGAGTTAGAGATGACAATATAAAGAAAGCGACACTGGTTAGCACCTTGCAAAACCGCACGCTGACTTAGTATATTAAGTACTCCAATGATAATCCAAATGCGGAAATCGTGGATATCCAAACAGCGCTAAATAGAGAATTTGGCAGGCCGAAGTCTAAAGCATGGTCAATCATTGGATTCAAAGAGATCACAAGTCTACCAGGCGAGACTCCTTGGGAGCTAGAACAGAGGCAAAAAAGTGGCCCCTTGACCAGAATGCAGGAATGGCATGAATAGGATTTTAGGGGCGCGGACGAGGTCGAGGAAAAGGAGGACCTGGAAGAGTTCACAGACAGTTGATATGCTACAATTGTGGAGGGTTGGGATATTATGCCCGTGATTGCACGAATCCAACGTGCCCATCGTGTTTTTATTACACCTTGTTTGATTATGAGACAGAAGATTGTCCTACGCTGATAGCTAGGATATGCGACAAAAGAGTGCTACCGCCTCCCTCAACTCAGAACCTACAGATGATGAGGTCTCAACTGCACAAGGAAGATATGAATGTGAACATTGTGCTCCGAAATGGACTTGTGATGGGAGATGACAAAAGAAAACAGCCAGAAGATAGTACTTGGGCTCACAAACCTCTGGTGAAAGGACCGAATTTTGATTTGGAGTGCACTTGGGAAACCTTCATGGAAGCTAAGAAGAGCTTCGTTGATGCCTCCACTTCAGGAAGCAGAGATAAACCAGAGTCAGAGATGGACCCATCTATGCTCACAACATTCTTGTAAACATGTATGAAGTTACTGCACGACAGTAAGGCGATGAAAGGGTTATAGGAACTCATCAACAAATGCGCTAGGACCGCACCAGGAGAACCATGCGTAGTCCAGAAGATCAGAAATCATCAAACAAGAATGGTAAGAGAAATGAGACTAACCACATAGATTAGAGAATATGAGATGGACTAAGTAATTCTGGATTTGGGATCAGATGCAAATGTTCTACCGAAGCAAAGATGGGAACGAATGGGGAAACTTACGATGTAGTGGTCTTCAATTCAACTACAAATGGAAAACTAGCATAAAATAATACCCATGGGGCGATTGCAGGGAATAATTGTGGATATTGACTAAGCAAGTGCGCTCGCGGATTTTGAAGTGATAGAGATTGTTGATGATTGCAATCCCTACTCCGCGCTCTTAGGAATTGACTGGGCCACTGACATGAACGAGGTAATCAATTTGAAGAAGTGCAAAATGGATTTTGAAAACAGGTCACTGCGCATAATTGTACCCCTGGACCCTGTTGAAGGATCGCGCTATATGAAGCTGGTGTGTGACTATGAAAGTGATGATAATTTGGACTACATCTATAAGATAACAGCGTGAGATCAGGACTAGCTGAATCCCACTGCGGATGGGTAGATTTCATGGGAGCACGAGAGCTCATGTACTACAGATTTTGATGAAGAAACAGAGCGATGGCAGAAACGGTTACATGAGGTACCTACACTGAATTGTAATATGATGACAAGGTCGTTGTGTTGCGTATTGACAGAGGTAAGAGACTTGCCTACTTATGATGTTTTAAGTGAGGTAGATACCTTCTTGGATAAATTTGAAAGATAAGTGTCACAAAAGCAACGATTCCAAGCCTTGGACTGGGTACTGGCGCGCTACGCCCACGAGATGGTGGGATACGCACAAAGGGAGATTTGACGACTGGAACGAATGTAGGAGAATGATGTGCACACGATTTCAGATGAAACCTAGAGTGTGGACCCTCTTACAAGGTTACCCACATATGTTCCTCCGCGGAAGGGTAAAGCAAAGGTCCCCAAAGATATAGATGAGAGCAAGACCTCTATGGAGACTTCGTTGCTCCCTCACAACATTATTTTTGAAGGAGCACACTTGGGACAAGTTCTCATGCTAAAGTTTGAGGATTGGGATCTCGCGGGCCACGAGAAGTTCCTGCATCTTGCAACCACATAGCTCACGTGCCTGAAGAAATACGTTCCGGCTAGGATAATAGAGTTGGAGCCATGCAAATGGCTAAGAGGTGTAGAGAAGGTAGGATTGTTAAACCTACTCTAGGTGCTGCATTTTCATCACGCCCCAGTTACTATTTTTGTCATCAGGCAGCTACTCTGCTTGATGCACGATGGGTGCTTATGACTGGAGAAGCCCATCCCCATAACAGACCCTTTCATTCATAGAATTACCCAGCTCCCTTGCAAAGCAGAGGATCCAGCAAACATCTTGGAGGGAAAGAGTGATGATTTGGCCATCGCGGAGGCCATGAAGAAGAAATTTAAACTAGAGAAGAAGAAGCGAGGGTATGCCATTTCTAGCATCAACAACCCTGCGGTCAAGGTCGCGACACAGATATTGGCAGGGAAGGTGAGGTGAAAGTGTGGCGCGGATGAGGTGCCCACACCTGTGGTTGCATTAGTAGCACAATGCACAAAAGGGGTCCAGTTTAACTGGGAAAACTATTTATGCGAATAGTTCCTTGAGAACTGTCGCAAGCCACATTAGCAAGGAAAGAATTTTCACTACACATGGCTTCTATTGTAAATAGTACTGGTGGCATGGGAATTGCCCAAAGATAGTCAGTTCCTGACCATCACACAGGATCTTTCAAAGGCAGCGAAGTACGCTTTGTTGTGGGAAACCCAAGATGCGCAGAGGATAAGGGAAAGCAATATATTATGGGTGTTCATGGAGATGAACATCAAAATGGGCATTAATCACAAGCCACGGTTATCACCCACAGTCTACAAAGCTTTGCAGAGTTCATGGTAGATTTCCACCATGTCTACATCAGGGCGCAGAAGGACCCCGCGAAGACGTGGCGCGAGCTACCCTATTTGGCAGCCGACGATGTCATCTTTGCGGTCCTTGAATCGTGACTGTAGAAGTGAGGCACTCCAGCTAGCTCTGTGGTAGAAGAGGAGAACTCTGCCGCGTGGCAAAAAAAGGAAGAGGCGAAACTACGGATGGCGCACTTGGTAGAAAAATGCAAGAAGGAAGAATTAGTGGCTAAGGCCCAGATGGCGCGTGACATTGCAAAGTTGGCATAAGAGCAACAGAAGACAATAGAAGAAGAGTGTGAAGGATAGACGTCACCTTCGCCTGAGCCAAAGACCAAGACAAAACAAGGTGGTGCGGACCCGCAAACAGCGTCCACCCAGCTCAAACATCCACGCCCAAGGGAGCAGGTAGGGCTATGAAAGAAGTCAAAAGCTTCAAAGACTTCTTTCGACCCGATCACCCTCACTGAGGGGGATCTCCATGATATTGGTGAAATGGTGAGGGTTGTCATCGCAAAGGCCCTCTAGCAGTTTGAGGAGCAACAATAGATGGTGTTGGGGGCTCTCCGGACACAGATACAGGAGTTACAAGTGCGCACTCCATAGGTTGGCACTGTTTCAACAAGCCTCACAGTAGGCACGTCTGCGGCTGAGGAAATGTTGTGTGCTCAGATGACGACTACAATAATGTTACCAGATGGCACACTCACTACAAAAAATGAGGCCAAAAGGCCTATGGTCAGCGGGTTGAAGGGAACCAGATTAAATGTGGTTGCGCTCCCTCGGGAGACACTATACATTTTGCAGGATGGAGTCACTGCAGAACTACAAGCCAAGGAGGGACGCATGCTTTGGGTAATGAGAAAGCAAGGCATCCATATTGAACAGTTGATCCTGCAGCGCAACAAGGTAGTGGCGCAAAATAGACAAATGGTGCAGGTGGTGGAGGAATCCTACAAGATGGTCCCAGAGTTACCCATCCAAGCAGAAGAACCACTGGAGGTGTGCTTCCGAAAATTAGCAGCAAGGGTGCGTGAGGCAAAGGAAGAAATAGCCAGGGTTTAGCTGGAGTTGAACCTTCAGATCGTAGAACTGCAGTCGAAGGTGCAGCCTTCAACTTTTCCGGAGAATAAGGAACAGCACGCCACCACGATGACAACAATAATGGCGGTGGTTAATAGTGCAGTGATAGACTTCACAAAGTTGTTCGAGCAGTCGTTCGAGGTTCTCACCACCCTACAGGAGGACCCAAACATACAGCGCCTGGAGATAGAGGCGCGCAAGCTGCAGCAGAGATACGATGAAGTAAAAGGGACCATGCAGATGGCTTCCCTCACACAGAGGCTCGTGAGGATGCAGAAAGCTAAAGCGCTCAAAGAGTAAGAGGATGTTGCTCGACATAAGGAAGCAGTTTTTAAGGTGCGCTTACAGTCGTGGATTGATGAGGCATATACCATTAAAACCTCCATTGAAGCAAAGCTTACACAGCTGCAAGAAACACAGGAGAAGAGTCAGGGCAGCAATTCAACCACAGTGGTCACTAAACAGCGCGTCGAGAAAGTACTCAGGCAGTCGCTCAGTGCGCTACTGAACTTTCTACGATCCAGTCAAAGTTGGCAGGTCTTCATGCAAATATCTCCACCCCGATAGAGTGACTTGAGGGTGACTCATGATGTTTGTGTTGGGGGCCTTTTGGGCGCAGGATTCCCCAAGGGAAGTTTTAGGGCTTGCCTAGATTTTGGTCAAAGATTGTAATTCCGATGTAAAGACTCCACATTTTGTGGGCGCAGAGCACATAGTTTGTAAAAGAGTCAAAGTGCTATTTGCCCTTAATTTTTTTATTGTAATGTCGCCTGTAAATATCTACCCATGGTCCGTGGACCATGGGATTGTATAAATAGAGCGAGGCTCTAAGTAGTTTAATATAAGCAGAATGGAAGATGAACACATGATGTATGCTATAATGGAATATGAACACATGAGTAAACTCTAGTTTTGGGTCGTAGAGTAGGAGAAGGCTCTACAACTGAGTGCGCAGAGGCCTAGTAGTCCACAGCTGAGTGCGTGGACCCCTGCAACTAAGTGTGCAGGATGAGTAGAGTCTGTAACAGTTGGAAGCATTAATAAAGATAAGTTTCCTATCATTTCTCCATATTTATTACCTATTTTATGCATCTGCTACATTGGATATAAATTTCACTTTTAATGCTTATATGATGCGTGAATGTGTATAACTATGTTGATTAAGTGAACGCAAGTTAGAATAACTATTTACGCGAAGATAAGTAAAGGTTGTTAAGAAGATAAGTAAGATACACAGTGTGGTTTTGGGAAATAGTGCAGGTTGCTACCATAGCAGCATGAAAGCATCTCAGCCCCTGGTTAGGGCTCTGCGAAAGAGGATTAGAACAGATCGTGAAGGTATTGAAGGTTATAATAGTGTGCAAAGCAACCCACACGAAGGCAGATCTAGTTGGACTAAATTGACATCACAGACATCTCAAGGGTGCGGAAACTTGGTTCCAGCTTCCACAGATACTGCTTCAAGTGAGACTTCAGTCCGCGCTCTACGGGATGATGTCGAAAGGGCCAGTAGTGTAGGGATTTGTTTGGCTAAATAACTTCGAACTTGAGTCAGGCCCCCATAAGCCAACAAGGAGTTGAAGTTTGCAAATATTGGAGATTACATGGATGATGCTACGGTAGATAAAGTCGTTGAGTTTCTATGCAAATATCAGGATTTATTCCCTACAAAAGTTTCAGACTTGAAAGGCATCATAAGCAACTTGGGAGTGATGAAAATAACTCTCAAACCAAATGCAAAGCCTGTTAAGCCGAGGCCATATCACCTTAATCACAAATACAAGGAAAAGATCTGCTTGGAATTGGAGAAGATGCTTGAAGTAGGTATTATTGAACCAGTGGAGGAATTTGATTAGGTGAGCCTAACGTTAGTTTAGGAAAAGAATCAAAAGGAAAAATTAAGGATTTTCGTAGATCTAAGAAAGCTTAACGATACCTGTGTCCATGATCCTTTCTCGACATCGTTTACTAATGAGGTTCTAGACAATGTTGGGGGCCATGAGGCCTATTCCTTACCAATGGTTTCTTTGGATACCATCAGATCAAGATTGCACCAAAAGACAGGAGTAAAGCAACCTTCGTGACGGAATGGGGTTGTTTTCAGTATATGGTGATGCCCTTCAAACTCAAGAATGCGCTGGCGATATTCTCTCGCATAATCATCACAGCGTTCAAAGAGTTTATTCACAAATTTTTGGAGGTCTATTTCGATGACTGGAGGGTGTTTGGGCTAGTCAAGTGCCATGTAGACAGTCTGTGATTAATGTTGGATACATGCTAAAGGTATCAAATTGTGTTGAACCTGAAGAAGTGCTTGTTTTGTGTCCCCTTTGGGATTTTGCTGGGTCATGTGGTATGCAGGCAAGGACTCATGGTGGACCCTGCCAAGATCATAGTAATAATCAATTTGGAATCCCCAAGGAGTGTTAAAAGGTTGCACACAATGCTAGGCCGTACCAAGTACTATCGAAAGTTCGTCAAGGCTTATTTTCATATTACTGCGTCCATGAAAAAGTTGCTATAAAAGGACACTACATTCCGTTAGAATGAAGAATGTCAGCACAATCTGGATGTCTTAAAGGAGAAAATGGTTACCGTGCCGATCTTGGTCTTCTCGGATTAGAAGAAATAATTCCATATGCATGTTGATGCCTCATGTACTGCATTGGGAGTAGTGTTGACACAAGCTAGCGAAGGAGAACTAGATCACCCTATAGCCTTTGCGAGCAGGAAGTTGTCAAAGATTGAAAATAATTATTCAACGATAGAGTGTGAAGGATTGGCAATGGTGTACGTGCTCCAAAAGTTTAGGTATTACCTGTTGGGTAGACATTTCAAGATGTACACAGACCACTCCGCCTTGAAGTACCTAGAAAATAATCTCGTGTTGCAGGGGAATATGCAGATGGCTATTGTTATTCCAAGAATATGAAATTGAGGTAGTTTTGAAACTAGGAAGGATGAATGTAGGACCTGACCATCCATCGCACATTGAGATAGGGGAGGAGCCTACTAATTTGGAGGAAGGACTTCCCCATGCGCAACTCTTTGCGGTGCGCATAACGGATAACCACTTCACGTATATTATCCACTTCTTCACTACAAAGAGGGCTCTAAAAGGGTACAACAGTCAGCAGAAGAAAGAGCTGGTGGTGTGCACGGCCGATTTCTCAATAATTGTGGGTCATTTGTATAAGATGGGATCAGACGAGATACTTCAATATGTGCCGGAGTTTGAACAAGATAGTCTCCTCACTAAAGCTCATGGAGAAGTTGCGGGAGGACATTATGCAAGGAAAGCAACATCGCAGAAGATTTTGCGCGTTGGGTTGTGGTTGCCGATGCTACATAAAGATTCTAAAGCATATTGTAAGGCATGCGGTCCATGTCAGAGGACAAGTAGGCCATCACAGAGGGATGAGCTTTCATTGAATCTGTAGGTGTCATTGCAACAATTTGAGAAATGGCAAATTGATTTTATAGGACCGATTCATCCCCCAAGTAAGAAAACAAGTGCGTGCTACATCATCACCGCGACAGAATATTTGACCAGATGGGCAGAGGCATAGCCTGTGAAGGACTGTGCAGGGGCAGCAGTAGAAAAGTTTTTGATTGATGACCAGGTTTGGTTTCCCGAAGGTATTGATGAGTGATCACAGTACACATTTTCTCAATGTAACTATCAGCATGCTGACAAAAGAGTTCCAGGTTTACCATAAGAAAAGTACACCATACCATCCTCAGGCCAATGGAACATTTGAGGCTTTCAATAAGATATTGGAGAATGCACTGATGAATATTTGCAACGCGTAATGGAATGATTGGGACGTGCGTGTACCAATGGTGTTATGGGCATACAGAACTACTTGCAAAAAGCTAATAGGTCAGTGGCATTTCCGATTGGTTTATGGTGTAGAGGCTGTAATAACGATGGAATATATCATATTGATTCTATGCATAACAGCTTTCACAGGAGTGGCAGACCTTGAAGCCTTAGAAGAACGGCTCATGCAACTAATGGAGCTCGAAGAGGATAGGTTTCTGGCTGGATTCTATCAGTAGGTTCAGAAGGAATGCGAAAAATCTTGGCATGATCAGCACATCAATCTACACACCTTCAAGGTAAATGACTTGGTTTTATTATATGATAGCAAGTTCGCTAAGTTTCCGGGCAAGTTTCAGATGCACTGGCTGGGGCCATATGTCGTCAAAGAAATTATAGATGGTGGTGTAGTTCAGCTTGCAAATTTTAATGGAAAACCATTTCCAGAAAGGGTAAATGGAAGTCGGTTGAAGCCATACACAAGGGATTTGGCTCAATGATATCCAGGGAAATTTTTAAGCATGAAAAATTGTCTTAAACTTTAGAAACCTTGGCAAATATTACTAGTCCAGAAATTGCAATTTATAAAATATTTGTTGATATATATGTATAGCTTTCATACAATTTATAGTTTATAGTTTTATGCATAGCTTTCATACAAATTTGGCAATTTTTAAGCTAAGAGAATTTTATACTATAAATTTTGGGCTAATCATTTTTAGAAAGAAAAAAATGGAAATTGGCGAATCTTTTTTTTGGAAAAACCATGGAAAATTAGCCCATTTGCAAATATTAGCTCCTAAAATTTTCCATGATGGCCGGACATTCTTAGCGCTCCAGGAAGCTACAAGGGAGCACGAGACTATAAACTAACTTCCCGGTTGGTGGAACTACACGATAAAGGGGTTGTGCGGAAAAGGGTAATGTCACAGTATCAGAAACTGCGTGAAGGGAGTTGCGCTATGGGGGGAGATACCATGCAACACAGTCAGAAATTGACCGTTGCAGTCGTTTTTCATGATTTTATAGCCAAGAGAGGGGGACGGAATTTAAGGCATTTAAGGCTGAAATATTGGAATATCTGCCACCAAATAAGAATTTATAAATAGATTTTGGGGGGAATGGTCGAATTTGAATTGTAATTTGCCTATAAATTACGCATGGCCATCCAACAGAGAATACTTTGCATCCTTATAATTTTTTATTTGTGTTGTGCTTCGTTTATGAATCCTCAGTTATTCGCAGATTTAGTTGCATGCTCTATGTTTGACACATTACCTAAGTATACCCAACAGTTCATTCTCAACGCCATCTTTGGACCAGGTGAGACTGCAAGCATTAAAGGAACTGTTGCCTCCAAGGGAGTGGCTCCGGAAGTTGTAGGCATGCAGGCTCTAGCTCCAGTGCCTATGGCACCGAGGTTTCCTAGGCCAAAGCCCACACCAGTGCATGAGAATCCCAAGCCTAAGAAAGACAAGCAAAAGAGGCCAATTCCAGTGTGCAAGTCACCAAGGAAGCATTCTACTACTCAGGCTCAAAGGAATATAAGCAGTTGGCAAAGGATAAGGGGAAAGTTGTAGAGTTGGAGGCCAAAGAGGGCGTGGAGGATACCGATGTTGAGGGCATGTGTTAAAATTCGCAACCAGGGAAAAACTTCATGTGGGTGATCTGACTCATGGATGATAATATTTGTATTAGATTCCTCTCGTCGAGAGGTGTAGTATTGATATAAATATCATCCGATTCTGATAAGTATTCATGGAGATATGAATTTATTTTGATTATGGAATTATTATCAAGCCGACCTACAACTCATGTAGGCTCAGAAGCCCAACAGTCGCATCTATTCAAACACCAATGTTGTGTATAAATATAAGAGGTCTTTGCTTCATTTTGTCTCACTCATCTCATCACATCTCTCTCTCTCTCTACTACACAGAAATGAGTCTCTTCTCTACTGCGTAGAAATGGGTCTCTCTCTCACACATGTGAAGCCGGAAGCTGTTGTACCTGAAGCTGCAACTGTAGATCCAAAGATTGACCTACATGCCCTAGAATATCTCCTCTTTGGAACTATGTTGTAGGTTCATCTGAACCTTCTCTGAAAGCTGCAACTTTTGGTGCTGGAATGAAGTCAATCCGACGAACGGTTTGCAAGATATCGACTGCCCTAGTTTGAAGCCGGAAACTACTGAAACTGAAGCTGTAACTGCAGAAGTAAAGATTTACCTATGTGGCCTAGAAGATCTCCTCTCTGGAACTGTGCTGTAGGTTCATCTGAACCTCCTCTAGAAGCTACAACTTTTGGTGGTGGAATGAAGTCAATCCGACGGTCAGTTTGTGAGATATCGTCTGCCCTAGTTTGGTAATGAAACCGCTAATGCTGATGCTGTTGATCTAGGGTTTGCTACTGCTGATATGAATTAGATTTATTGTACTATTTCTCTCTGCTAAATTATTGAAGATAAAATAAGATTTGATCAAAGGGTTTCCCCACACATTGTGGGGTTTGTCCTTGGCTAGCCGCCACATCTTGTGTCTCTTGTCTTGGCTTGTTTTCTGTCAATCGTTTAATGTTCTATCTGCACTTTACTTTATGTGCATGTGATTGCTAATCTGTGGAATATAATAAGAAAAATAAGTAAACTATTTTAAGCATAGAACATACCATAACTTAACATGGTATCAGAGCTAAGGTGAAGACAAAGCCCAAGCAAGAGCAACAATAATCATCGAAGAGAAGATTGGCAAGGCTATCCTAAAAGAACTATGAGGTCCTCAACACTGTGCCGAAGGCAAGATTCATAAGAAAGATGACTATCACGGATGAAAGATATCTATCGATCTAACCCTAGAAGATCCAGGAGTGTTGGACCATGTAAGAAGCAATATTGTTGAGCCTCCATCAAATGCATCTGCTACTACATCGAACAAATGGAAAACCGAAGAAGTCAAAATAGAAGATCATCTGGGACTCTATCAACAAGCACTTGGTGGCCTACATCTCTAAACTGGACACCTCCATGGAAATCTATGATAGACTGGTGAGTTTATTTAAAGTTAATGATGCAAATCAAGTTTTGTTTCTTAGAAATAAGCTGAGGGAAATCAAGAAGGGTAAAGATGAGAGTATGAAAGCATACTTCTTAAGCATAACCGAGATCAAGAATGATCTCTTATCTATTGGGGAGGCTATTACTAACAGGGAAATGGCACTCACGACTCTTGGAGGATTACCATCCAAATGGTACTTGTTCGGGGCTAATCTTCTGAACTATAATGTAATTCTTGGTTTCAAGGAATTAATGGCTAGATGCATTCAAGAAGAAACAAGGGAAGAAGTGCAAGAAATGCCCATGCCTAAAGGTCCTCCTGCTTCCTTTTCTTCTCATGCTAAGAAAAGAAATAATTCCGGGACTAAATCAAAAGGAAAGGCTAGACCTAAGGGTGGAAGAAAAGGGCGATGTTACATCTGCGATAAAGCAGGTCACTATGGAAGGGAGTGCCCTGATAGAAAGGACTCACACCGGGACGACGATCAAAATCCCTCTAATGGCAATTAAAGGAATGAAAAATTCAATAGCAAAGGTAAGAGGAGAGATGGGAATCGAGGAAGAGGACAAGCATTCAAGAAGGCTAGAAATTCCAGGATGTATTAAATGCACCTGACCTCAAAAAGAACCTAGTGTCCATCTTGGCAATGGAAGACAAAAGCTACAAGGTAACCTTCAGCAATGGCAAGGTATGTATATGGAAAAATAATGTTAAAGATGCCTTTACTCTTGGGTTTAGTGTTGATTCATTATATCAAGTCAATGGAAGTCCGCTAGGTGTCATGTCTTGTGACACAACTCTTCAGTTCGAACTTTGGCATCGGAGGTTTGCCCACCTTCATTACAAAGCTCTACCCGATGTAAGATAGATGGTAACAAGGATGCCCGAATTCCAATAGAGAAAGAAGGTGTATGTCTAGGATGTGCTGAAGGAAAGCTCAAAAGGGGACCGTTCCCCTCAAGCCAAAGCAAGGCCTCTGATATATTACAGTTGGTTCACTCAGGCATATCTGAGGCTGGCATTAAGAGGGAGACTACTACACCACATACCCCTGAGCATAATGGTGTGGCAGGAAGGAAGAACTGCATGATTGTGGAAGATTTCCAAGCCATGCTACATGATCAAAGACTTCCGAAGTTTCTATGGGTTGAAACTACAAACACTGCTATATATGTACAAAATAAATGCCCTCATCAAGCATTGGGTTCCAAGACTCCTGAATAAAAGTTCACTGGTAAGAAACCTAATGTTTTTCATTTTAGAATTTTTGGAAGCCCTATATATTTTCATGTGCCAAAAGAGAAAAGAAATAAATTGGGTGCATCTGGAAAGAAGGGAATTTTCGTGGGCTATGGTGAAAATACTAAAGGCTATAGAATCTATGTAGTCGATCAAAGGGAAGTCATAATTAGTCATGATGTCACCTTTGACTTAGATATGGCTCTCAGCAAGGTGAACAATCTTCCGACTTTGAGGAACTCTCAAGAAGCCGACACCAGGCAACCTGAAAGAAAAGGATGATGAATCAATGCCTGATGTAGAAGAACCCATGGATCCGATTGATCCTCCTCCACATGAGCCTTCCTCTTCTAGGAAGAGGCTTTCATGGCTTAGGGGGCTACTTGATGATGCTGAAGGACATGTTGCACCCCGAGGAACATTTTGTGTAAGTAAGAAACCTAATAGGTATCTGGGATACTTGACCATCATGAGCACAATCATACAAAACAAGCCTTCATCATTCTCAGACGCCGTCAAGCATCAAGTATGGAAGGATGCTATGACCAAAGAATATGAGTCTATCATGAAGAATGATGTCTAGGAAGTAGTTCCCAGAACCCGGGACAAGACAATTGTTACTTCCAAATGGCTTTACAAGATAAAGCATGCAGCAGATGGAAGTATGGAAAAGTATAAGGATCATTTTTTTGCTCGTGGTTTCTCCCAGAAGGAAGGTATAGACTATGATGTGATATTTGCACCTGTTTCCAGATATACGACCATCTACTCGATCATAGCCCTTTCCGCTTCACAAGGATGGAACCTACATCAGATGGATGTCAAGACTGCATTCTTACACAGCTCAATCAAAGAAGAGGTCTACATGGAGCAACCTGAAGGATTTAAGATTTATGATTGAAAATCTCATGTATGCAGGTTGAAGAAGGCTCTCTATGGGCTGAAGCAAGCACCCCGAGCATGATATGAGAGGATCGACAGCTACTTGATGAAGTTGGGATTCACTAGGAGTGAAGGCGGTCCTAACCTTTACTTTAAGGTTGAAAATGACAGGCCTCTCATACTGGTGTTGTATGTGGATGACCTCTTTCTAACAAATGCAGACCCTCTCATTCACAAATTTAAGAGGGAGTTGGCTTCTGAATTTGAAATGAAGGACCAAGGACTTGAAGTATGGCAGAAGTCAAGGGAAGTTTTTCTATCTCAAGGAAAATATGTGGTAAATATATTGGAAAGATGTGGTATGATGGATTTCAAGCCTATGACTACCTCGAGGATCTTAACTTTTAGAAGTTATATGGTAGTGATGTCGGACCAGATTTGGGAAATGCCTCTGAGTTTCAAAAACTCATTCGCGTTGATGTTCTTGGTGAACCTCCGTCTGAACATATGTTTTGCAGTTAGCACTGTGAGCTCATATTTGGCTGAGCCTCACTGCACTGATGCCAAGAATCTTCTAAGATATCTTCATGGCACAATTAATAATGGATTGAGATACACTACCGGAAAAATTAAATTGCATGATTATTCGAATGTTGATTAGGCAGGTAGTGTGGAGGATCACTGGAGCACTTTTAGTGTTGTTTCTCTTTGGATTATGCTTCGATATAATGGATGATCAGGAAGCAGAAGTCAGTTTCCATAAGCACCACCGAGACCGGATACATATCTACGAGTATGATCTCGTATGAATCTGCCTGGTTGGGGAAGCTCTTCAGTGAGTTTTTTGAACACATACCATTGTGATTCTCTGTAACAACCAGAGGTGGGATTCGATTATCAAGGAATCCCGTATTCTTTGATTGGTCCAGCAGATAGACATCATCTGGGATATGGCAAGTCGATGAGCAAGGAGGCTCCATCGCATTAAGATGATGTACAGGTCGATACACCTTGTCAAAGCCCCAAGGAAAGATCTAATCTATGATTTCCCAAACGACTTGGAGTCGTCAAGAAACCCTGTACAAGGTCCTGATGTGCATACATTGAGCTCTGGGATCTCTAAAGGGCTGTGGGTTTTACTGGAAAACATACGACCACAGGGTGATCACCCTCCCCTGGTGGTGCGAATGGACAAGATGATCCCTCTTTGTGGGACAAGATGATTCGCTCTCTTGTGGAACAGGATAATTGCCTCCGTGTAGTAAGAAGGATTAGTTCTCCGTGAGGCCTGGATTGATGTTTTCCATGGGCCCTAGATTATCGTTTCTCCACAATGTTTTAAAAGCGCAATGGGATAAAATCGGCGTGGGGAACAAATTGGAAAAATCGGAAAAAATCGGAAAAAATGTTTGTACAAAAATATCATTTTTTTTCAATTTTTTTAATATCTAAACCATCTACAACATAAAATAAATACATTGACACATAAATATGATAAAAAAACTAATATATAAGATGTTTAATATCATTTCTAGCACTAAAATCACACATAACATTGAATCATGTCCTGAATAGTAAGTCCTGACTCTTGAGTCCCAACTCAGCCTCAAAATATCAACAAAAAATATGATAATGTATCTCATCATTTCATAATGTCATATACAATAAAATGAAATTCTAATCCTATTGATTTCCTCTGCCCCTCTTGCGAGAAAATGCCACAGCTTTCCCTTTCCCTCTAGATGTAGATGTTGGTGCCTGTGCTGGTGGAGATGGCAGTGGAGTCAGATGTGCTCTAGTAGCTGAAGAACTAGAAGTAGGAGGTATAGGAGGTATACCATGTCTTCTACTGGTGGTAGTGGTAGCCCGGGCAGGCGGTGTCACCTCCTCCTCCTCCCCCTCCACAACATCCTGCACTAACCAATCATCAGCAGACTCCATGAGAGGCCTCTTGACCTCGACCCTCCATGCAGCAAGGGTGTCAATCCCATCCAATGAGATGGCATCCACAGCAGGTGTCTTCTCAAGTTGCCTCACCCATAATCAAAGATTGTAGTAGACTTAGACCATGTCATTAAGTCGTTGGGACTCCAACCTGTACAAAGATCATGAAATAATAATTAATAACTACAAAAAAATTATTGTTTAATGAATTCAAAAATTTATTTCGAAATTTGCAATATTTTAAATGTTTAAGTGTTAACCTGTTGCGCTTCTTATTGTGTATTTTTTCAAATACACTCCAATTGCGCTCACATCCTGAGGAGCTACATGTTTGGCTGAGGATGCGAATGGATAGCTTTTGCAGAAGGGGTACCCTACCACCATACATTTGCCACCATGCATCTACAACAAAATTACAAATAAAATTTTAAATAAACATAAGAAAAAAATGGAATTTGAAATTTTGAAGAGACAATGAAATTTGAAACAAAGTTACAAACTAAAAAATACCTGGCATTTTAATCAGCCTATCATTGACAGCGATCTCAAAGCCAAATGTGCCACCTGCCATCCTATATGTCTCAATTTGTTTAAAGATCTCTATATGTTGTTCTGGAGATCGCACCATCTTCTGGACACAGGATAAGAATCCACCCATGATCTCAGCATCAAAATCAAACCCACATGCATAAGAAAATGCAGGGTTTAGGAAAAGCCCTACAACATGAATGGGACGATGGAGTGTGTTGTTCCATCGCTCATCAATCACTCCCCATAGAAGGAGTTGTTTCTGAAACCCATCATCTCCCTTGTCATCATAGTAGGCCCAAATGGCTTCTTTGGCCCTGTCCATGGCTTCATACAAATAGCCCATTGCGGGCTTCTCACCATCAACCAACCAAAGAACCTTTACCAAAGGTTCAGTAACAGCGCACACCTCCTGCACTCCCGCCCAGAAGTCTTCCTGATATGAAACTAGTCTGCATACGGCCTCTCCTTCTGGTTTGCGGCTCATTGTCAAAGCATGTCACTCCTCTGAAAGAAACATTCTCTTCACATCCCACATACAATTCAAGAGGGATTGAAGAGATATGAAACTGGTGGAAAACCGTGTAATAGTGGGGCGCACCAACTCTTTGTTCTTGGTGAATTTTCTCATCAAGCTAAGCACAGATGTATGATTATATATAAATTTTGTAATGCTTTTTGATGAGTCAGAAATATCTTTGACAAAGGGAATTTTCCCTATGTCCTCTAACATCAAATCAATACAATGGGCAGCACAAGGTGTCCAAAATAAAGTGAGATGCCTGTCCATAAGCATCCTACCAGCAGCAACATAATTTGCAGCATTTTCCATTATGACTTGGACAACATGTTGTTCACCCACCTCCAAAATAAACGCATCCAGCAAATCACATAAAGTTCTTCCATATTTGATTTGATTAGATGCATCAACAGATTTGATAAACATAGTCCCCTTGGGACAACTAACCAATAATTTTAAAAGGGTTCTCCCCTTTTGGTCAGTCCAACCATCTGACATAACAGTGCATCCTGTTTTTGCCCATGATGCCTTAAAATCCTCCAATCTTTGGGTGCAGTCATGCTTTTTATTTTGAAGAATCTGGCCTCTAAAATCATGATAAGAAGGGATTTTGTACCCCGGGCCAACACTGGCAATAGCATCAACAACAGGTTGGAAAAATGGATTATTCCTTACAATGCTGAAAGAAATATCACTCCAGAGAAGAAATTTTGCTAGCAAGTTGTCAGCTTCTTCTTTCTCGGTTCTTTTTAGCATTGAACCGATAGATGGCTATGAACCAGGTGTGGTTCGAGGAACAAAAAATGATGATGCAGCTACCGGATTAGCTGATGCTGCAGTAGAACCAGCGCCACTTGGCCCACTTCCTTCAGCTGACCTTTTTAGTTGCCTTTTGAGTTCTTCTTTGGCCTCTCTAGTCTGCTCTAATTCTCCCAATGCTCTCATGGCTCTTTGGATAAGTTCAGCATTTGTATTTGTACAAGGCCCCACATCATGTCCAGGGATTTGTGCAAGGTGATACTTCAACCTATACACCCCCTTGCTTATCTCCTTTCCACACAACTTGCAACTCAAGTTTTTTCTATCATTCGGAGCATGAGGCACACCATATTCCCAGAAAGGATCTAATTTCCTTGGCATGTTTGTTTTTGAACTTTGAAGTTGCAAAACCTATGGGAAAATATTATAAGGATTAGGAAATATGAATTTAGGATTACAATTTAGCATTTGCCATTTACAAAATTACAAGTTACAAATTTCCAAAATCTAAAGTTCCAAACTTCCAAACCCAAGTTACCCAACCAAATGCAAATGCCAAAAACAATGAAAATCAAAAAACATAAACAATGTTTAAAAAAATGAAAACAAAAAAAAAAATTGGTTCCCATAGTCATACCAAGTTACCCATCCCAAATCAATGAAGAAATACAATTTTTTTTTTTAAACAATGAAAACAAAAGAAAAATGGTGCCCATATGAAGTTTTCCAACCAAAAACAATGAAAAACATAGAAAAACAAAGTTTTTAAACAATGAAAACAAAAACAAAAAAAATTAATCTACATACCGTTTCTATGGAGAAATCGGTGGTCTCCTCTTGAATTTGTCCTCCAAGCACTTAGATTCGGTCACAATGACACAAACCCTCTTCAACTGCTCTCTCCAACACTTCCTCCTCCTCCCGCGCACGCCCACTGTCCAAATGACCAAAAAAAGAACCAATATTTCATTATAAATCGCGCTGCCCCACTAGCCTGCGATTTTTTTGGAAAAACTCACGCTTTTTTCGAAAAAATTCGCGATTTTTTCAGAAAAAATCGTTAAAAAAAATTTCCGCGATTTTTTGGAATAGAAATCACGATTAAATCGCGTTGGGTAAAAACTCGCGATTTTTTCAAAAAAGCGCGATTCAGCACTGGTTCTCCATGGCGATTGTAGTAGGATTGATGTGTTCTCCATGGCGGCCTGGATTGATGTGTTCTCCATGGCGATTGTAGTAGGATTGATGTGTTCTCCTGTGAGGACAGGATTGATTAGTTCTCCTGTCGAGGCATCCTACCCATGCAGTCTGGGACTCATGGGAAGTACCTCTCATCTTATTAATGAGCAGGGAAATGAAGTTAGGGAGTATAGTAGTACCGATGGACGCATCGTTGTATCTACCATACTCCCTACGCTAGGATGACCTCCATTGATCTGGGATCAATGATACTAGTCTGGGACCAGTGGTAAGAGTTGTACCATACTATGACGCTGACTTCGGGTCGGTTGAGACTGCTCTGAGACTAGTGGTACATACTCCGAGACTAACTTCTGTCAGTGCAGTACTGGTCTGGGACAAGTGAGAGTGGTACATACTATGATGTTGACTTCAGGTTGGTTGAGACTAGTCTAGGACCAGTGGTACACTCTTTGAGACTGCGATACTGGTCTAGGACCAGTGGTAGGAGTTGTACCATACTATGACATTGACTTCGGGTCGGTTGAGACTGGTCTGGGACCAGTGGTACATGCTCCGAGACTGACTTCATGTCTGGGACTAGTGAGAGTGGTACATACTATGATGCTGACTTCGGGTCGGTTGAGACTGGTCTGGGACCAGTGGTACACTCTCTGAGACTGTGATACTGGTCTGGGACCAGTGGTAGGAGTGGTACTTACTATGAAGCTGACTTCGGGTCGGCTGAGACTGGTCTTGGACCAGTGGTATGCACTCCGAGACTGACTTTGAGTCAGTGATGGATGACTGGTCTAGGACCAGTGGAGTTGTACTCACTATGACGCTGACTTTGGGTTGGTTGAGACTGGTCTGGGACCAGTGGTACATATTCTGAGACTGACTTTGAGTCAATATGATAGATCCTCGATCATTTCTTCTTCTTCATAATTCGGACAAAAGTAGAGCAGAACAGAACAATGCAAGAGCAGAGTAGAACATATCAAAACAGTACCAATCAATACAGGGAAAAACAAGACAAAGCAGAACAGGCAGAATAGAGCAGAGCAGGGCAAGGATCAGGTTGTACAAGACAGTGCATTTGATGGATGAATAGTAACGACCGATAAACAGATTGCAGATGAAGTTCTCCCTGGTTGAGAGGGAGTGTTAAAATTGGCAACCAGGGAAACACTTCATGTGGGTCATCTTATTCATGGCTGATAATATTTTTATTATATTCCTCTCATCGAGAGGTGTAGGATTGATATAAATATCATTCGATTCTGATAAGTATTCATGGATATAAGAATTTATTTTGATTATGGAATTATTATCAAGCCGACCTACAACTCATGTAGGCTCAGAAGCCCAACAGTCGCATCTATTCAAACACCAACATTATCTATAAATATAAGAGGTCTTTTCCTCATTTTGTTTCACTCATCTCATCACATCTCTCTCTCTCTCTACTGCGCGGAAATGAGTCTCTTCTCTACTACATAGAAATGGGTCTCTCTCTCACACATGTGAAGCCGGAAGTTGTTGTACCTGAAGTTGCAACTGCAGATCCAAAGATTTACCTGCGTGGCCTAGAAGATCTCCTCTTTGGAACTATTTTGTAGGTTCATCTGAACCTTCTCTGAAAACTGCAACTTTTGGTGGTGGAATGAAGTCAATTCGACGAACGGTTTGCAAGATATCGAATGCCCTAGTTTGAAGCCGGAAACTACTAAAACTGAAGCTGCAACTACATAAGGAAATATTTACCTGCGTGGCCCAGAAGATCTCCTCTCTGGAATTGCGTTGTAGGTTCATCTGAACCTCCTCTAGAAGCTACAACTTTTGGTGGTGGAATGAAGTCAATCTGACGGTCGATTTGTGAGATATCGTTTGCCCTAGTTTGGTAATGAAGTCGCTAATGCTGATGTTGTTGATCTAGGGTTTGCTACTGCTGATATGAATCAGATTTATTATACTATTTCGCTCTGTTGAATTATTGAAGATAAAAGAATATTTGATCAAAGGGTTTCCCCACACATTGTGGGGTTTTTCCTTGGCTAGCCGCCACATCTTGTGTCTCTTGTCTTGGCTTGTTTTCTGTCGATCGTTTAATGTTCTATCTGCACTTTACTTTATGTACATGTGATTGCTAATCTGTGGAATATAATAAGAAAAAGAAGTAAACTGTTATAAGCATAGAACATACCATAACTTAACAGCATGGATCCCATCTCCAAACTGCCATATTACATCCCTCCGCAAAATGGAAAGGTGAAGGTCACTAAGGACCCAGATGCAGGGAAATTCCTTCTAAATACACCCCTCCTACAAGAAGGCATCACCTTTGAAGGCCCACACCTGGAACGCATTCCCCATTTGAAAATGGAAGACTGGGATTTGGTGAACCATGAGAGATTCCCCCACCTCGCGACGGAGAACTACATGAAGCGGGCGTGCTATAAAGAATTTGGTGTCACCGTGTTGGAGCTAGTAGAGTGGATTCGCGAAGTTAATCAGTTGGGGTTGATGAACCTTTAGTAGGTGCCCCGCTACCACTGCTCCAACATTAACATCAACATTTGTATCATTGAGGCTTCTGTGATCCATCATTGTTGTAAGAAGATCTTTGGCGTAAATCACATGAGAAAGACCTTTGTCGACGCGTTTCGAACCAAAAAGTGTGGTTCATCGTCAGGACAAGTTGAAGACAGATCAGGCATAGCAAGTTAAATAGACAGAGCAGAGACTCTAACGGCTATAAAAGGGCTATAATTGACCCTAGGACCAAGGTAACAAATTATAATAATAAATTTAATATTTTTATTATTTTCATAATATTAATATTATTTTATTTCTAGAAATAAGTAAAATTAGTATCACACGTAATATATTTGAATAAATATCTTTATGTTATTAATAAATTAATACTAATAGAGGCCATGAATTCCATTCATATTCCTAAAAAATAGGATGTTAGGAGTAAATGAATAAATATATAATTCTAATGGTCATAGGTTCTTAAATTAATAACTAACTATATATATGAATGTTTAAAGGTATGATAATTCGTTAGTAAAATTATAATCCTTACCTTTTATGTAATATCCTATTTTATTTGTTTATAAGGTTATTAAATAAACAATTAATAATATCTTTTTACGAGGTTGAATTTGACCCTAGGACTTAGGTAACAAAATAAATTTAATATTTTTATTATTAATATTATTTTATTAGTATTACAAGTAATATATTTCAATAAATATTTTTATGTTATTAATAAATTAATCCTAATGGAGACCTTGAATTCTATTCATATTCGTAAAAACAGGATGTTAGGAGTAAATGAATAAATATATAATTCAATGGTCATAGGTTCTTAAATTAATAACTAACTAAATATATGAATGATTGTTAGAGGAATGATAATTATAATTTTATGTACTATCATATTTTATATGTTTACAAGGTTATTAAATACTCAATTAATAATATCTTCTTACGAGGTTGGATTGATAAGTAAGGGTGAGTGCCTACTAAATAATTTATTAGGTTTACTGAGATTCTATATATATATATGTGTGTGTGTGTGTGTGTGTGTGTGTGTGTGTGTGTAAATAATTCATTATATATATACAAATTTGGAGATAGAAAACTATTAGGAAAAGCTAAAAAAGAGCTGAAAATAAAAGTGTTTAAAGAGGATTAATCACACAAATAAAAAGAATAACATTAACATGATTGACATAATATATATATACCTAATATAATGACCACAGAAACTAAAAAGGACAAGCAAGGGACACATATCAGCCCTTATCAAAAAGAATCCTATTTCTACAAGAAGACCGAAAGTTAATCAAAAATAAAAATCGGAGGAACATAAGACGAAACCAACTCGGAGAAAGAAACCGGATGAACCGAAGGGGGAAGGAAGAAACCCTAAGAGGATAGGGCAGGGATCCAACTCCTGCTAACCCTCCACCTGGCATCACGATTAAGATTAATGGGTCTTCGCTCAATTTCAATAGCTTCCCTTAACTTACGATGATGGAACCGATCCACCCTGGCAATGACTTTGGCCTCCTCGATGCAGACTTGATGCTTAGTCTTATCCACATGCTCTGCTAAGGCAGAGGACTTTGTTCTACCATGCCTCAGGTCTGCTGCATGATCGCAAATTCTCTGCTGGATGGAGCGCCCTGTTTCTCCTATATAGGGCGTCCCACAGGAGCAAGGAATCAGATAAACACCCTTCAAATCCTTGGGGTTGACAGGATCCTTCACCGATCGTAATGAATTACAAATGGTTTTTAGGGGCTTGAAGGTAGAGGGAATATCAAACTTTCTGAGGATCCGAACAATCTTGTTTGTGGTTCCTTGGATGTAGGAAAGATGAACGCCTGGATGGCGTTCCTTGGGCTCTTTCTTAATCAACGCATTTTTGGAGGCTCTAAGGAAAGCCTTCCGCCCAAGCTGCCTACTATATCCGTTTTCCACAAAGACATCAAGGAGGTGGGATCTCTCTCCATCCAGGCTCTCCTTATCTTTCCTTGGAGCCTCCAAATATGCGTTGATTAAGAAAGAGCCCAAGGAACGCCATCCAGGCGTTCATCTTTCCTACATCCAAGGAACCACAGACAAGATTGCTCGGATCCTCAGAAAGTTTGATATTCCCTCTACCTTCAAGCCCCTAAAAACCATTCATAATTCATTACGATCGGTGAAGGATCCTGTCAACCCCAAGGATTTGAAGGGTGTTTATCTGATTCCTTGCTCCTGTGGGACACCCTATATAGGAGAAACAGGGCGCTCCATCCAGCAGAGAATTTGTGAACATGCAGCAGACCTGAGACATGGTAGAACAAAGTCCTCTGCCTTAGCAGAGCATGTGGATAAGACTAAGCATCAATTCTGCATCGAGGAGGCCAAAGTCATTGCCAGGGTGGATCGGTTCCATCACCGTAAGTTAAGGGAAGCTATTGAAATTGAGTGAAGACGCATTAATCTCAATCGTGATGACGGGTGGAGGGTTAGCAGGAGTTGGATCCCTGCCCTATCCTCTTAGGGTTTCTTCCTTCCCCCTTCGGTTCATCCGGTTTCTTTCTCCGAGTTGGTTTTGTCTTATGTTCCTCCGATTTTTATTTTTGATTAACTTTTGGTCTTCTTGTAGAAATAGGATTCCTTTTGATAAGGGCTGATATGTGTCCCTTGCTTGTCCTTTTTTAGTTTCTGTGGTCCTTATATTAGGTATATATATATTATGTCAATCATGTTAATGTTATTCTTTTTATTTGTGTGATTAATCCTCTTTAAACACTTTTATTTTCAGCTCTTTTTTAGCTTTTCCTAATAGTTTTCTATCTCTAAATTTGTATATATATAATGAATTATTTACATTTATAATATATATATATATATATATATACTATATATATATATACTATATATATATATTATATATATATTATATATATTTATATATTATATAGATACATATAGAATCTCAGTAAACCTAATAAATTATTTAGTAGGCACTCACCCTTACTTATCAATCCAAACTCGTAAGAAGATATTATTAATTGAGTATTTAATAACCTTGTAAACATATAAAATATGATAGTACATAAAATTATAATTATCATTCCTCTAACAATCATTCATATATTTAGTTAGTTATTAATTTAAGAACCTATGACCAGTGAATTATATATTTATTCATTTACTCCTAACATCCTGTTTTTACGAATATGAATAGAATTCAAGGTCTCCATTAGGATTAATTTATTAATAACATAAAAATATTTATGGAAATATATTACTTGTAATACTAATAAAATAATATTAATAATAAAAATATTAAATTTATTTTGTTACCTAAGTCCTAGGGTCAAATTCAACCTCGTAAAAAGATATTATTAATTGTTTATTTAATAACCTTATAAACAAATAAAATAGGATATTACATAAAAGGTAAGGATTATAATTTTACTAACGAATTAACATACCTTTAATAATAATTTATACATTTAGTTAGTTATTAATTTAAGAACCTATGACCATTAGATTTATATATTTATTCATTTACTCCTAACATCCTATTTTTTAGGAGTATGAATGGAATTCATGGCCTCTATTAGTATTAATTTATTAATAACATAATGATATTTATTCAAATATATTACGTGTGATACTAATTTTACTTATTTCTAGAAATAAAATAATATTAATATTATGAAAATAATAAAAATATTAAATTTATTATTATAATTTGTTACCTTGGTCCTAGGGTCAATTATAGTCGTTTTATAGCCGTTAGAGTCTCTGCTCTGTCTATTTAACTTGCTATGCCTGATCTGTCTTCAACTTGTCCTGACGATGAACCACACTTGTTGGTTCGAAACGCGTAGACAAAGGTCTTTCTCATGTGATTTACCCCGAAGCTCTTCTTACAACAAACATGATCAAGAAGCCTAAATGATACATGATAGATTATGTGGATAAGAACACCGTCACAATAAAACACATGATAAAGACCTCTGCCAACAAGCTTGAACCAACCAGTGTGGAAAATAGTCAGCACAACCTGAAAAAAAAATCAAGCAGAAGTTAAAGCTAGCAAAGAAGCCACGGGTAATCCAACGGCTAACTGAACAGATAAAATTGCCAAATAGACCCAAGTCAAAATCAAGGAAATAATATAAGATGAGGTTCTGGCACAAGTAATTTTGTTAGTTACACAGTGCGTGGAAGGTGTGCAGTTTAACTGGTTGGACGAGAGAAAAACCTTCCACTATGCGTGGTTGTTGCTCTCCATCGTGCTAGTAGCTTGGCAGCTACTGGAAAACAGCCAATTTCCTCCCTTGGAGAAAGGATTGTTGGAGGATGCACAGTTTGCCTCCCTTTGGGCCACAAAGGACTCTGCGTGGGTCACAGAGACCAAATTTTTCGCATGGCCATCAACCAAAAGCCGTAGTTGTCGCCAACAGTATTTGAAAATTTATCATAGTATGCAGAGTTTAAGGTATACTTCCACTGCGTATATATCAGGGTGCAGAAGGATCTGTAACAAAAATGGTTTGACCTGCCTTATCTGGCCACAAATGATGTCATTCAGGGGGTTATCAAGTGTTGGCCTGCAAATAGGCATTCTCCACCCAATCTGGCCACGAGTAGTAGCAAATGCGCAGGGAGCTGCATGGAGAAAAAGAAGAAGGAGGTCGCAAATCAGGCAGTCCAGCAGCTGGCCGAGAAGCATACGAAGTAGGCCGAGGAGAAGGCCCCTCTGGAAAAAGAGTACGCTGCCAAGAAGTAGGCTAAACAAGAACAACGTGACTCTGAGTGGAGTAGTAAATCCCCTTCGCCCCAGACCGAGGAAGAGGAGCAGTCAGAGCAAGGAGGTGGCGGAGATGAAGAATAGAGCATTGCATTTCGAGTGAAGAGATACAAGGAACAACAGAAGGAGGGGCCCTGGAAGAAGTCGAAAGCAACAAAGCCACCACTGGATCCCATCATGCTCACAAAAGGAAATCTCGATGAGATCGAAAATAAATTGCGTGATACCATAGCAGAACTGTTGTATTAGTTCGAACAAAAGCACTTGTAGTCGATGGGCACTCTTCAGAAGGATATTCACGAGCTACAGATCTAGACCAACAGGATCCAGGTAGGTGCAGGGCAGGTGAGCGCTGCACAGACAAGTCTACCACCAGGGACCAATGAAGCTGCAGAGGTGGTCAGATCAGTAGATCTTGTTGGAAATAATACTGAGAGGGGGTGAATCAGTATTAGCAAGTTAACAATATTTCATTTCCATAATCAGATTCATATACACTATTTCAGTTAATGAAACTTGCGTGTATACGCAACAGTATATAAGGCAACTAGGGTATACCCTATAAACTTATAATTTAGTTAATTCTTCATATGTTGATCTTTAATATGTGCATCAGAACCATATAAATAGTAACCAGGAGCAGTAAAAATAGAATAGATAGTCACACACATGAACATAAGATATAAGGTGAAAACCCAATGTGGGTGAAAACCACCTACTGCAATCGTCTCTATCTTCCTTTTAATATGAAACATTTTTTTACAATATTTTGTACTGGTGCAGTCTTATACCAGTACACAGGGTTCTACCTGCAAAAAGCTACAACCTTCACTCATTTTCTAGCTTCTCCTGAAAGGGAGAAATAACCCCCTTAGCTCTTGTATTAGCTGATGTGTTTACTAGTACGTAGGTGCTGACCTACAGAAGGCTACAACCTTCTCTTTTCTTCCATGGACCACGTTTCATAAATTTTCAAACTAAATCCATAAATAACTTCATTCAAACATCAAATGTATCTTCATCAACCAATATCCTTTGCACCAACCCAAAACTGAGTCAAACCATCACTTCTCTAAATGGTGTAACCAGAATACAGTAACAGTAACCAGAACCCAAGCCAGAACCTAGAACACTGCAACAGTAACCAGAAGTAGCTAAAGCATATTTTATTAGGTGTACGCTACTTCAATGTGACGAACCTACATGGATACACACTTGTATCAAGGCAAACCTGCGTATACGCCCTTTTGAAATGTCAAATCAGCGTGTATACGCGCCTTTGATATCATGAACCTGCGTACCGATCTATAAAAGATGGTTTACCCTTTACAATTATTCAAACATCAATTATACCCAGATCATCATATTTGCAAATTACAACATGCACCAATTATTAAGACAAAAGATCAAAAATCACACACTGAGACTTCTCTTCAAGCCTTAAGATCTTGACCCATCAAAAGAACTTATCCTTCATCAAGCGCTCAGGTTCATCCTTGATTCAGATTCAACTATGCATCATAACTCAATCACCTGTATTCTAGATCTTGCTCTTCATTAGATATTCAATTCATGAGTGCCTTTGCCTAATGAGTTCTCCTCCTTTTATAGTCTTAGGTCTTAATACCATGGTCCAAAACCACTTAGAATCAATACCTTGGACCAAATACCTAGGGTCAACATGTCGGACAAGATACCTTGGACCAATACCATGGATCACAATACCATGGACCAAATACCATGGACCAAAACCAAGTTTTCCAACATGTACACGCCTTTCCTCTCGTGAGAGTGTGTGTGTACGCTATATGTGCCTTTTGGTCTATGAACCCACATGTACACGTGGCTTGGTCAATGGGAACCTGCATATACCTCTCTTTTTTCATTTTGTGAGCCTAAACTGTGATCTGTCATTTGTGAGAGTTGCCATCAAGGACAACATCTGTGTCATACTGCCAAATCTATGTCATAATGCCAACAGATCTTCAGGTATTCATGCTACCAGAAGGATTGTTGAGAGCAGAATCAGCTAATGACAAGGTCATCGTGAGTACACTGAAGAATATTGGCCTCAACCTTGCAGCGCTCCCCAATGAGTATCTTCACACGCTGCAGGCAGGTGTGACAGCAGAGTTACGAGCATGGGAGCAACGCACTCTCAGCCTAATTACTGAATATCGAGTGAACTAGAGCTCAGGTCATAGCCTTTGACCCCACCAGAAGTTAGGGAACAATGCAAAGCAGTTGTTAAGGATGGATTAGCTATTATCGATACCGTGGTGGTGGACTGCATAGATTTGTGTGAGCAAGCCATGGAAGTAGTAACGGCCCTACAAGAAGATCCCAACCTGCAGAGATTAAAGACAGAGACCCGTGAGCTTCAGCGACAATACGATGAAGTGCGGGCGACAATGCGCACAGTGGCTACAGCACAACGCTTGACAAGTTGCAAGAGGGGAAGCAACTCCTTCCACAAATGGAAGTCGCGTAGAAGAAAGAGGTATTACTTAAGGCACAGTTGGACCCTTGGTTGGAAGAAGCCTACCAAGTCTCCGCCACATACAAGACAAGTTGACAAACCATAGAGCAGTTGGTCGAACAGGTGAAGCAGGAAGCCACGTAGAGTGTGGCTAAGGTAGCAGTGGTTCAAGTGGAGCTAGGGGATCTTCATAGCAGGATCTTTATGCTAGCTGAGCGACTCGAGGGCGAGTCTGTTGAAAATAATACTGAGAGGGGGGGTGAATCAGTATTATCTAGTCCTTTTAACAATTCTTCCTTATTTATACTTTGAATTATTTTTGCATATCAGTACCATAAAATAATGAGCATGAACAAGAAAAACAGACAGTCACATCAAAGAACACCAGATATAAGGTGGAAACCCAATGTGGGTGAAAACCACCTGCTGCAATATGTCTCTATCTTCTTTCAAATTAGAAACTCCTTTTACAATGGTCTTGTACTGGTGCAGTCCTTTACCAGTACGCAGGCTGCAACCTGCAGAGAGCTACAACTCTCTCTCGTTTTCCAGTCTCTCCTGGAAGGGAGCTACAACCCCCTACTTCTTTTCTTTCAAGGACCACTTTTCATAAATTTTCAAACTGGATCCATAAATATCAAATGATCATCAAGTACCAGTAAGTCACCCAGATAACCAGATCCACAATAACAGAAAACTAAACCCAGAACACCTTATGTGGCGTCTCCTGTAGCGCCTCCTGCGGCGTCTCCTGCGGCGCCTCCTACGGCGTCTCTTGCGGCGTCTCCTGCGGCGCCTCCTGTGGCGTCTCCTACGGCGCCTTCTGTGGCGCCTTCTGCGGCGTCTCCTGTGGCGCCTCCTGCGGCGTCTCCTGCGGTGCCTCCTGTGGCGTCTCCTGGCGCCTCCTGTGGCGTCTCCTGGCGGCGCCTTCTACGGCGTCTCCTGCGGCACCTCCTGTGGCGCCTCCTGCGGCGTCTCCTGCGGCGCCTCCTACAGCATCTCCTGCGGCGCCTCCTACGGTGTCTCCTGCAGCACCTTCGCACTTCCGCAGCTGCAGCGCTCGAGAGATCACCCTTCACAGATTCGCTTTCCACTTCACTTTCATATAGATCGAGCTTTTGAAACAATAACCCAATATTTCAGATCTTAAGATATTCAACCCAAAAGCATACCCAAGCCAAATGATCTCCTTTGCTTTATATATGCAAGCTCTTCCTCAAATCATGGACCAATACCACGGGCCAAAACCATAACAAACCAATACCATCAACTCAATACTAGGGATCAACACGTCTGTCGAGATGCCATGGTCCAAAAACCATAGGTTCAAATTCCAAAGACTAACTACCATGGATCAAAGGTAAGTTTTCCCACATGAAATAAACTTTTCTCTACATAAAATTCCGTGAACTTTTCTCCACATGAAATAAACTTTTATAAACTTTTCTCTGCATAAAATTCAGTGAACTTTTCTCCTGCGTACTTCTTAATTCTTATCATATTAAGAGCCATGCCATGGGTGTTGCCATCAAGTACAACATCTGTAACATATAACCATACCAGAAACATAATGCCAACAATCTCCCCCTTTGGACTTGATGGCAACCTGAAAAACTTCAGCGACATTCTCCCCCTTTGACATCAAGGGCAAAGGGTTATGCTCCCCCTAAGAACATGCTCCCCCTGAATATGAACCAGATCTGCAAAGAAGAACCATAATCAACCAGACACCATTAATGACCAAGAAAGAGATAGAG
>APFE030798217.1:88793-106910 GCA_000404065.3 Pinus taeda
GCTGCCAATGGGTTTCCTTCCAGCCAGCAACTCCACCAGATCCCAAGCCTCATTTTTGTGCAAAGATGCCATTTCATCAACCATGGTCTCTTTCCAGAGTTTTCCATCATCTGAATCCACTGCTTCCTTCACAGTTGCGAGATCATCATCAGTAACAGACAAAGCAAAGTTTGAATAGAAAGAAGATGGACTATACCTTTCTCGCTGCCTTCTTTCTCGAGATGCTCTTCTTACAGCTGGAGTTTGTGGCTCTTCATCTTCTGATTCCTCCTCTGCTACAGAGTCTGATTTTTCCTCCTTTAGTTCAAACTCTATCTTCACTGGTTCCTTTGGTTGGACTTCATGTTTAATAACATCTTTCACCTCTCTGAACACCACATCTCACCTGTACACAACCTTCCTTGTTACTGGGTTCCAAAGCTTATAACCCTTTAAACCATCCTTATACCCAATAAAGATGCACTTTTCAGATTTACTATCCAACTTGGTTCGTTTCTCCTTTGGAACATGTACATATGCATCACATCCAAATACCTTAGATGTGAAAGAGAGGGTTTCTTACCAGTCCATACTTCTTGTGGAGTCTTATCCTCCAATGCTGATGAAGGTGACTTGTTTACCAAGTAACATGCAGTATCCAATGCCTCTGCCCAGAATTCTTGTCCTAACTCGGCACCATTGAGCATGCTTCTTGCCCTTTCCATCAACGTCTTGTTCATTCTTTCTGCGACTCCATTTTGCTGAGGTGTACATGGAGTAGTCTTCTGCCATGCTATACCACACTTCTTACAAAATTCTTCAAATTCCTTGCTGCAGAATTCTCCACCATTACCTGTCCTCAGTACCTTTATCTTCTTCTCTGCTTGATTTTCCACCAGAGCCTTAAATTCTTTAAACCTGTCAAAGACTTCAGATTTCTTCTTAAGGAAATATATCCATGTATTCCTTGAGAAGTCATCTATAAATGATACATAGTACACATACTTACCCAGTGATGAAACTTTCACAGGTCCAAACACATCACTGTGCACAAGCTCTAATATTTGTTTCGTCCTCTTACCACCAGAGGGGAAACTCACCCGATTCTGCTTCCGATATACACAATTTTCACAGAAATCAAAATCCAGAGAGCTATTACTCATACCTTCTACCATACCTTTACCATGAAGTATTCGAAGGCCCTTCTCTCCAATATGTCCAAGCCTTTGATGCCACAGCATGGTCTTCTCTCCAGAGACCACTAGATTTTCTGCTCCATTTTCAGGAACCATAGAACTATTGCACCCGTCAACAACAGTGCTACCTTGCAGCTTGTACAGAGTTCCAATCCGAACTCCCCGCATCAATACCAGTGCTCCTCGAACCATCTTGCAGGTATCCTTCTCGAACACTGTCTTTACACTGCATCATCCAACTTGCTTACAGAAATCAGATTTCTGGCCAACTCAGGAATATGCAGAACACCCGGAAGGGTTCTACCCTTCCACCTTCCAACTTCAACTTTACTTTTCCGGAACCAATGATTCTAGCCTTCCTATCATCTCCTAAGAAGACATCACCACCATTGTATTTCTCATACTCGCAGAACCACTCTCTATGGGGAGTGAAGTGAAAGGATGCACCTGAGTCAATCAACCATACCTCATGATCTACATGTGTACTTGAAGAAGCCAAGTACACATCCCCACCTTCATCTGAGGTGGTTTTCACCTTTGCAGAAGGAGCATCATCAAATCCCTTTCCTTTATCAGGAGCTTTAGATTTACACTCCCTTCTAAAGTGCCCTTTCTTTCCGCATTTCCAGAACACCACCTTTATAGGTTTTCCTGGAGATTTAGATCTCCCTCTAGATTTAGATCTCCCACTCGATGACTTATTTTTGTTTCTGTTCTGAGACCGTCCTTGTATAGACAAGGCATCACCATTATGGTTGTCCATATTTTTTCCTCTCATCTCCTTTGTCAGCAAGGCTGAGACTATTTCATCAAACTGCAGAGCAGTTGCATTGCTACCTATTGCAATAACCAGACTATCCCACAAATCTGGTAGAGAACACAACAGACTGATGCACTTATCTTCATCTGAAATTTTAATATCAACAGAGAATAATTGACTTACCACAATATTAAACGCATTCAGATGCTCTGTCACTGAGTCTCCATCTTTCATCCTTAGGTTATACAGCTTTTTCCGTAGGAATAGTTTATTCACTAGAGACTTAGATTGGTATAAAGTCCCTAACTTGTCCCATAAAGCCTTCGCCGTAGCTTCCCCTGATACATTCAACAATACTGAATCTGAGACACAAAATCCTATTGTGCTCTTTGCCTTCCGATCCAACTTCTTCCATTCTTCATCGGTTACTCCCGTTGGTTTAGTACCCGGATCTACTGCGATCCACTGATCTTTATCCACCAACAGATCCTCCATCTTGAGTTTCCACAACTCAAAACTCTGACCATTGACTTCTCAATCTCTATATTTGCACTGCTCGCCATCTTATTTTACTACCAGAATCGATCTCGCAGATCTCCCACTGAACAGGGTCTACCACAGGCCCGAGCGAAACCCCTCAGCAACAAAGGCGTCCCCTTGAAGCCAAAACAGCTCTGATACTAAATGTAGGTTTTAACCCTGTACAGAAATTACCTACATACGAATTCTAAATCACAGGAAAAATAAAAATGCGAGAGCATAACACATAAAACACATATACATAGAGATTTCCCACTGGATCTCAAAACCGAGACTACCAGCTTGATTATTCATTATGTTCCTTTCAATGTTAGAATACATATTTATACATGCTGAAGCATCCAATACCATGGACCGAAAAACCATCACGTCTAATACCATGGACCAAAAAACCATCGATCCAATACCATGGACCGAAAAACCATCACGTCCAAAAATCATGTGCACAAAACCATAGGTGGGTCTGCCCAACCTAACATAGGGCCCAAAACCAAAATTTTCTGGGGCACTGCCCCGGACCCCATAAAGTGGGGTTACGGGTACCCCTCAAACCCCCTGTTAACTATGTAGAAAGAATATAACACAACTCAACACTTGTTTGATGGGTTCTTTCGGTTTGTAGGGCTTCGTTATGTCTTTGTGAACCCTAACCCTTTTGAAGCAATAAATTATAGTAATTCACCTAAACAACATCTATATCTTCGTGAAGGTCTTTAATTATTCACAACATCAACAAATATTACTGATCTACCACTTCCACGCATAAGATAAGCATTCATTGATATAATTTGCAATACAGAGTGAAAATACAGAAAATTGCAGAAGTAAAATTAGATAAACATATGCACAATTACTAGATCAAATATGTCTTTATTAGATGTATTCTTTCAAGTACAAACTCTTTTTCCCCATGCACTTCGCTACAAGGGGCCACACACTCAACCTGCGGACTTACCAAGATCTCCAAGCACTCAACTGCAGGAGCCTTCCCCTTCACCTAAGTACGGGAAACAAAATTTTCTCCCCTTAGCTTACTTGCCCAAATAATGATTTTCTAGTTATGACTTTTTTTTCCTAGACTGGCTATGACCCTTTTATATATATTCTTTGATTTTACTATACCATGGTCCATGGACCATGGAAGGGTCTCAAAACTTCTTATTTCCTAACAACCTAAGGGACTAAATACCCTTTGAATGTTATTATCTTCATGCTCTTATTCCTTAAATCGCGGAGAATTTACATTCGTACAAAAAGTAAGTACCAAAACTTGACCCCAGGGGATCCTCTCCCAATAGTCACACTTCAGGATCTTTGGTTCATTATATTACTGTCATATTTCCTTGGATGCAAGGAAAATGCTAGAGCTGACAACTAAGTTGGGCATATTTTTATGGTACACTAATGCACCTCACAACTATCAGGTGTACCAAATATATCATAGGATGATAGTTGTTCGTAGAGATGTGAAATTCGATGAAGAGAAGGTCAGCTTCAGTTGCATGCATATGAGGATATTTTGGATCCAAAAAAAGAACCTCAAGATGTTGTGGAGTAGCCACAAGAAAAGTAGCAGAGAGTGGAAGTACCCACTCATGCACAAACATCCAAGGATGGAAGGAAGCACACCAAGGAAGATGGAATATTATTGCATGATGCTAGAGAGAACGTGGGAGCACCCACATCATAGCACAGGTAGAGGAGGTCACTAGATCAGTAAACTAGGTACATGGCTTTAATGAGTGAGATTGTTGAGACAAAACCATCCTGATTCGAGAAAGCAATGCAAATTCCAATATGGGTTGATGTCATGGTAGAGAAATATGGTTCCATAGTGAGAAACAATGTTTGGGGAGTTGTCCCAAGACCAGAGAATAAGTTAGTGGTAGGTTGGAGGTGGATAGACAAGGTGAAGAAAGTAGCAGAAGGAAGCATCGAGAAACACAAGGCCATATTTGTGGAAAAGGTGTTCTCTTAAAAGGAGGGAATCGATTAGGAGGAGACCTATTCTCTAGTAGCAAGGTACTCTTCTATAAAATCAATTCTATCACTTACAATGCATATGCGATGGAAGATACATTAGATCGATGTAAATACAACATTCATAAATGGATTTATTGAGGAGGATGTGTACATTAAACAACTAGAATAATTTGATACCTTCGATAAAGGGTAGCATGTGTGCAAACTCATGTGAACATTGTATGGATTGAAACAAGCATGTCGTGTCTGGTACACCAGGATCGACAACTATTTCACCATGTCGGGCTTCACCAAAAGTGAAACAGATGCAAACCATTACCATATTGTTGTTGAAGGTAAATTATTGATTATAGTAATATATGTCGATGATTTGATTTTAACCGGTGATAACAAGTAGATAAAATCTTGCAAAGAGAATCTTTCAATAAAATTCGAGATGAAGGACATCAGGCTCATGCATTATTTCCTTGGTTTGGAAGTATGGAAAGGAGATGGGGAACTATTTGTCTATCAAGGTAAGTATGCCAACGAGATACATAAGAGATTTCGCATGGAGAGTAGCAAAACCATGGACACTCCTCTAGTAGGAAGTTGGAGGAAAGAGGATGCCACTTTAGGTGAGTAAGTGGAGGTCGCTATTTATAGGAAGCTTGTGGGTTCACTTATTTATTTGGTGAACATGTGACCAGACATGCATTATGTAGTTAACCAACTTAGTCAAGCAATGGTTAAGCCAACCAAACTATATTAGAAGGAAACTAGAAATGTGTTGAGATACCTCAGAGGCTATTACACAGTATTTTGTCACCAACCCCGCATTCACTAATCCCGTACAATGTTGATCTATGTTATTGCCATCTGCTTTGTGTCATCTTACAAAATATGTGTCAATGTCTTCCTTATCATCTCAGGAAGTATACCTCAGTTCATTACTCCTAGAGCAGACCCTTTTTTACCTATGTTTTTGGGTCATCGCGGGTCATCAGTTATACCACCCGTGAAGATGGCCAAGATTGGACTAAGCCAAGCGACACCGTCGCTCTGTCTCTATATTTCACTTGTGACGAGCTACTTTTGGCGAGTTTGTTTTAACAAATTATCAATGAGCGGTCCTGGGTTGGTTGTTGGATCAGATGAGCTCGGCTCCCTCCTTTGGGATGGTTGTTCCAACCTTTATGCAACCTCCCAAAGGGATAATCTCTTTCTCCCATCTCTTATGGCAGCTCCTCCTCTTACAAATATCTCCTTCATGGCTGAGTTAAAGCTGGTAATGAAGAATAGTGGAATTTGAAGTTGGTAGCTTTTAGAGTTTGGAAGTAGCCTCTTATATAACTTAGCCTGGGATGGTTTTGAGTGGAGTTGGCTTGATTGCATGAGTGACCTAGCATCATAATTTTTCCTTTTGGGTAGGAGAGATGATTCATCCTCTTGGGAGACACTTCATGAGTGAATTCTTGTGGAGACATGCTGACAAGACACTCCAAGGAGACCTACAATGATAAGGCATGGTTGTAAGTTTTACTTCAGTTCATATTAATACAAATCAATGATTTATTTCTTATATCATATGTCAAATTGCATATTGATAGCTTGAAGTTCCTTGAACCTTTAAGTATATTGTTTTTGTCGTATTCTATTATGTTCATAGTTGTTCTATGTATGTTGTTTTCAAGTATAGAAGTGATTAGAAGAACGAGAGTTGTAGCAACACAACAAGAACTTCATCAAACGCGAATTTGAAGGTAGGCCTTCATGACATCAACTATCTAAGGAAATTTGCTTTGGTATTGTCTTTGTTATGACTAGACCCACTCTAGGGCTAGAGGGGTTGCCTCTATCCACAGAAGGAACTTGCATGCATCACAAGTTGGCGACCATACTGGGGAGTTTGTCTTTCGTTTATTCATTTGATTTTGTTTTTCTTGTTTATTGTCTCCTTTACTATTTGGGTTGAATTCTCCATATTATGGGTTGTTTGACTACTCCTGGTAGTCTTCCCTCTATCATAAGTGATAGGTCTAGCCTTCCCTCAGTTGAATTTTGAAATATTTCCTTTGATTTAGGGTTGTCACCGTTTATTTTATGGCAGTCACAAAGATAGTCGCGTCTGTGCTATCTAATTAGTTGTGCCTTCTACTGTTTGGCGCGATTAAATTGCCTCACAGTCGCAAAGGGCTCTAAAATTGGCTCAACGTTGTTGTCAATTATACTTCTGTGACAACCTTGCAAAGTTGGTAGTAAGGGAGGTGCAATAGTTTATTGTCAGCGCATGTTGTCAGTTTGACACTCGCTAATATTCCTATAGGTTTCAATTATGAAGTTTTGTTTGTTGATTGGCTAGGGTGTCCTATCCTTCTGAGCTTGTTTTCTGCCTATTTAATGTGTGTCAAATTGTTGTTTTCTAGAATATTTGAATCTTGGTTTCATTCCCTTGAAACTTCTCCTTTTGAACTGTGTGACCTATTTACCTTGGGGTTTCTTAAGGCATTAGCTTTTCTTGGGTTACTTGTTTGTTTGGACCATTGGACTGTGTTTGAATTGATCCCATGTTTTGTTTGAGGCTTTTCCTTTTTGACTGTTCTTCCATCTTCCTGATTGGTACATGACATTTGGTTATCAAATTTGCAAGTCTTGTGTGTTTGGTTTCCTTCCATCACTTTGGCATAAATCACATTGCTTCCCGATCAGTGAGAAAGCTTTCAAGTTGTTGCAAAAAGAAACATATTCGTTGTTTTGTCTTTGATTAGTTTCTGAGTGGAATGTTTCTCTTTACTTATTGAATGATTTCATTCAGAAATGACATAAAACTAGAATTGTTTTAAGTTTTGCATGTTGGTTGCTTGTCATCTATTCGAAATAACAATCTTTTGCATTAGTAAATTCTTGACATTTAGAAGTTGAAAAGCAAAGCATGTATTTTTCATTTTCTTAATTAGATTGCTTGCAAACTAGTGAAAGATAGAAGCATAACTCTCTCCTCTTGATTGGCTTGCTTATGAAATGACAAAAAGTACCATTCTTGCATTTTCTTGTTTGTTTCTTTGATTGCTTTGAAATGGACCTCTCACTTTTCTTTAGTTAGGTGTTCATTGAAGAGAAATGGTTTATTTTCTCATTTATTTCCATTCTAGGAGATTTTGAAGATACATTCGGTAGGGCCTTGAAACTGAGATTTAATTCAAGATAAACTGTTAAAATATATTGAATTCACCTACGGAAGCATTGAAACTTAACACTCATATCTAGAGGTCTAGGCTAGAGACGTGTTCTGACATCTTTAAACCTAGTGACTGTTGTTTTCACTAAAGTTGGGTGATTCCTCCTTTTGTGATTCGATAAATGCTAGTACGGATTTGTGCTCCCTGTTGGCTTGTTGGGGCTTGACTCAGGTTTGGAGTTAATTAGCCAAACAAATCCCTATACTACTAGCCCTTTCAGCAACAGTATGCGGAGCACGGACTGAGGTCTCACCTGAAGGAGTATGGGAGGGTGTTGGAGCCATGTTTCCACACCCTTGAGATGTTTGAGAAGTTCGACTGGTCCAACTGTTCATCCCTACGTGCAGGTCACTTCGTGCACTTCCCGTTCCTCGTAGCCTGATACATTGCCTTCGCACAACCCTAACCAGGGGTTGTGCCACGCTCTGCGCTATTACCTGAGATCTTATTGATCTTCCAGTATTAATTAATTACCTTCGCCTACTTGAATGTCTTAAGTTATAATTAGCACTACAAAACATTCATACAGGTTCACAAAGTGAGTAAACAGTATACTTGCAAATTATATCCAATCATACATTAAACCAGGAAATGATACACAAAATTATAGCAAAACTTCTCTTTATTGATTCTCCAATGGTTACAGACTCGACCTGCCCTGCACACTCAGCTACAAGAGTCCGCGCACTCAGCTGCAAGGGTCCGCGCACTCAACTGTGGACTACTAGCCCTCTGTGCACTCAGATGTAGAGCATTTTCCTACTCTACGACCCACAACCCACTTTACACTTCGACTTCCCTCTTACTTCTATTCCACTAATTATCTTATACACTTAGAGCCTCGCTCTATTTATACAATCCCATGGTCCGCGAACCATGGGTAGGTCTATCCAGCCGACATTACATTACAAAAACTAGGGTGGACAACCCTGTGACTCTATTATACTTTCGCGCCCATGCCCACAATTCGCGGAGCTTTTACAAGAAGATTCAGTCAAAACTTGGGCTTTAAGCCCCAAAACATGCCGTGGGGGGATTCCTTGACCAACAGGCCCCCAACACAAACATCGTGACTCGCGCTCGAGTCACTCAGTCGCCGCAGAGATCTTTGCATGGAGTCCCTCCAACTGTTCTCGAACTACAACAAAGTTAGCAGGGCACTGGGTTGTTTTTTACTAGATCTGTTGCATATGTTGTTCCGAGACCTCTATGTCGAAAGTGCTTCTCTGCATCAGTGCGTGCATCCTGTGCATGTGTGTGAGCTTGCCTTCAATTTCTTCTATGATAGTGAAGGCCTCGTCGATCCAAGGCTGAATGCACACCTTCAGAACTACTTCCTTGTGTTGTGCTGCGTCCACCTGCTCTTTCAGCGCTTTAGTCTATTGCATCTGTGCGAGCCTCTGAGTGAGGGCCATCGTTTGCATAGTTCCCCTGCCATTGTCATGCTCTTTTTGGAGTTATCACAAATCTGTCTCTAAGCGCTGGATATTGGGGTCCTCCTTTAGATTTGTAAGGACCTCAAATGATTCTTCCAACATACCGGTGGAGTCTCGCACTGCATTGTCAATTTCGGCCAGTCCCGTTGTGATAGTGCTAGTGCGTTGTTCTCTAACTTTCTAAGGGGTGGATGGTTGCGCCTTTAACCGCAACTTAGCAATCTAAGGGTTCAGCTCCCGTTGAACCTTTGTCAGTTCCTCCCTTGCCTCACGTACCCCTGCTACTAACCTGTGGATCCAGGCCTCTGCTGGCATTTCTGTTGGGATGGCTAGCTCTAGAATGCTTTGGAAAGCTCCATCTATTACATGTACCAGCTGTTGATTCTTCGACACCACTTCATTGCTGTACAAGCTCAATTGTTCCATCTTGATTTTCTGCTCGTTGAGGACTCGTAGTGCACAGCTTTCCCTAGCTCAAAACTCTGCAGTTATCCCATCCTGCAAAACATATAAGGTGTCTCATGGGAGTGTAACCATATTGATACCGAGACCCTTCAATGCGCTAACCGTAGGCCTGTGGGCATCATTTGTGGTCGCTACTACCTCTTCTGGTAGCACTATGGTATTCGTCATTTGCACGTGCAGCATCTGTTCTGTTGCCGTTCTTCCGACTGTGAGGCTGGTTGAAAGGGTACCAGCCTGAGGAGTGCGCACCTATAACTCCTATAACTGCGCTCTGAGGGCCCCCAACGTAATCTGGTTCTCCTACATGAAATTCTGGAGGGACTCTGAGGTGACATCGTACACTGTCTCGCCAATGTCGTGCAGATCACCCTCTATTAGGGTGATTGGGTCAATAGACAACTTTGATGCCTTGACCTTCTTACGCGACCCTGTCTGCTCAGCTGGGTGTTAGCGCTTCAACTATGTTGACGTGTTTCGTGGGTCTGTCTCTCCCTCTTCTTCCTCTGCTTCCTGCCCACGCGAAGGAAACGGTTGGTCCTCGTGCGCCTTCGCGGTTGCCTCCTGCATTGTTGCTACTGCTACAGCCTTTTCCTGCTCAGTTGTTGTTTGTGCAGCGTCCTACGTTGCCTACACTTTTGCTGTCGCTGCTTCCTTCTCTTTTCTGCCAACTGTGCAATGCACAGCTTGGCCTCATTTTTATTTCTTTTTTCCACCAACTTCTCTATCTCCGCGATGTCTGGAGCGCACCACTCCAACGGCCATGTCTCTAGGACGTTAAAAATGACATTGTATGTGGCTACAAAGGGTAGCTTCCTCCATTGTTTGGTCGGGTCCTTTCGCGCTCTAATGTAAATGCTATGGATGTCTGCTTTAAATTCTGCAAAACTCTGAAGGCCATTGTAGATAGTGGGCGACAACCACGGCTTGTGGTTGATCCCCATTCTGAGGTTCATCTCCATGAATACCTAGTATACCATATTCTGAAACAACTTTTTCTAAATTAGCTTGATGTTTAGCATCATAGCCCTCAAATACATTGGTTTTATTAGGCTTCTTTTCCTTTACAACCATCAATAAAAATTGTTTGCATGAATTTACAATTCTTTTCATCTACCCTGAGTTTATGAGAGTATAATTATTCTTGAGTTCATGAGCTCTTACAATATATTCGATTCCATCCTTAACGAGTTGATACTTGTTCTCAACTCATAGAAAATATCTTTTCTATCATACAAGTAAGGACTTCCTAAAACAATTCCATATATATCCAAGGGAACTATATCTAACTCAACCTCATCTACAAATGTTGACCCAAAAGAAAACCTAAGTTTACATTTTCTAGTCACTTGTAGCTGTGCTTCATCACATAACCAACCTAATGGATATGGCTTTTTGTGAGGTGTGGTTAGCAGTCCCAACTTCTTTACAATTGCTTCAGAAATTAAATTTACTTGTGAGCCACCATCAAACAAAGTATCAATCTTTTGATGCTTGGAAACAACTCTAATATGAAAAAGCTCATGCCTTATCCAAATTTTCTTCATTCTCAGTAGATTGAGTTACTAGTAGATGCTTTAGAATTTTTACCTTTTATACTTGTGCATGTGATTGTTGTTTCATCTCCTGAGTCTGACCCCAAATCCTTTTGAAAACCTGTAGCAGTCTTCTTCATCTTGGCCTCGAAATTCTTGGGTCTCAACTCCAGATGCAGGATCCAGCAGTGATCATCATCATGCCCATCCTTCTTACAGTGAGTGTAGGAAGACTTGGTCTTTTGTACAGTATTGGCCTTCGTCCCTTTCCATTTATGTTTTCTTTTCTCCTGATTCTTGATTTCAATGGGTTTTGATGATCCCCCAACTTCTGGGTTCACAATCTTTCCTCTAGCCTCTAAATGTGTAGCTTGAATAGATACTTCATCTATTATAATGGGATTAAACATGAGAATTGTGTGTCTTAAGTAGCTGTGTAGACCACCTATATACTTCAGCAAAGTTTTGGGTGAGTCTAAAGAAATTCCTAGAATCAAAGCTCTTTTCCTAAATTCTTGAGTGTAACTTTGTACACCTTGCCCTTTCAATTGGCGAAGAGTTTGCCAACTCATCATGTCTTGCTACATATAGGTTAGTGGATAGAATTTCTTTTTAATTGCATAAACACATTCACTCCAGACAGAAAGAAACTTACCATGCTTCTTCATGTCAGGTTGTGTCCTACCTTCCCACCATACCAAGGCAGTGCCTCCAAGGCGTAGGTTGGCCAACTAAATCTTACTACTGTCTGAATCAATGCTCTGCACTCTACAATAAACATCAATCTCTCTAATCCAATTATCTAGCTTCTCTGCAGTCAACTCTCCATCATATATTAGTAAATCAAATTTAAAATCCAATTTAATCAAGGATGTCTTATTTTTGTTTTCAGGGCTACTAAGAGGTGTGGGAAGTTTTTCTCCTTTCCCTTTGCCTTTAGAGTGGTCATGGAGGAGAGATTCTTCTGCTCTTTTATCTCTTTTGGAGTTTGATGCATCTTCCTTTCTACCTTTCTTAAACTCTCTATACATGTTCTCTACCATGGCTCTCATGGTCATGAAACTATCCATGAACTGAGGGTCTGATTCTAAGGGAATTTCTTCTAACATTTTCCTCTTAGAGTGGACTCTTCCAATTTGAGGGTTAGCTTCAACCAACTCTCCTTCTCCTAATTTAAGCTTTGTTCTAGTTAGCATTCAACAACAAAATTTAGCACAAGCTTGTCTAACCTTAGTAACCTAGAGCTCTGATACCACTTGATTTGGAATTTATCCAGGACAAAGAATTAAAGGTATTACAGACTCGTGCATGGATGTGCCTATGTTACTTTATGCAATGGATCGATAAGATTGTGAAATACATAGACATTGGGGCAGTTAGAGAAAACATAATAGGAAAACAAGTAAACACAACAAGTTTAATAAGGAGTTCACCCAATTCTCGTGGGCTACGTCTCCTAGTCCAGCCTTCAATGGTGGCCTCTCTATTGTGCTTTCAAAGCAGAGTTTCTTTAAAACGGTGAGCTCAATTTGAGTCTCACTCAATAGATATGAATCAATAGAATTTGAGTACATAGACTCTCCTCACTGGTACTTGACCTCTACTGGTCACAGTAGTATGAGCCCAATCTGAAACTCATACATGACAAGCCTATGTCGAGGAGCTCGCTTGAACCTCTCAAGTTTTCTCTGGAGTGCACAGACTCTCTGACTCTCTCTCTCTGGCTCTGTCTGGCTCGATGTTGCCCTCCTGTTAGCTCGGATTCTTCTCTATGTCCTCAAATAACTCTCTTTCCTGCTTTTTTCTGCCCCCTTTGTCTTTGTCAGTTTGTGGCTTTAAATCCAGTCTGCTTTCTATTGATTCGTTTCTGCTTCCCAACGTTCTAGTTTTCCTTCCTCTCTCCATTTGAACTCTCCTGTTCTATGTCATCATCATTGTGTAATGTTTCACAGGGAGGTGGCCACCTATTCTGCAATGGGTGAGTGTGTCAAGTTCCTTGGACACATTTGAATGGTAGTTATTTCCGTTTGCTCCAAGATTGCCGGCAAAATACGAATCCCTGCCAACGAATCGTCCACGTCGGACTTCAAATCCCATATAATCTTGGTTTATCATCTGACAAATCCAGTCATTCATCAGGACACATCTTCACCGTTGATCTGGACCCCCCAGATCCTACATTCATCGTGCATATCGAGTGGATAATTAGCTCGACGGTTACCCATCCGATGTGAGCGGTTTTCTCTCTCTTTTGTCAGACGTGTGTCACTCAGTGTGTGGCATCGGGCGGGGCTCAGCCAAAACTGCTTACTGCCTCAAGGCCTTCCAATATCCTGTCGGTTTTTTGAAATCCACGAAACCGAATTTATTACTTTTCCACATTTCATAGCCATTTCGAGTCTGGGCACTTCGAGGCTTTCCTTCACTGAGGGGGACACCCAGCAATATGTGATTAGCGTACGCTAATTGCGTATCAGAAACCACCCCCATTTCTTGAATTAGCCTCTGGTTTTGCCAATTTGTGTCAGTGTGCGTTACCATGGACCATTGGTCTACACGCTCGATCGAGGGTCCTCGTTGCTCCGCGTTGATCACAATTGAAACTGTCACGAGGATTCCTTATGATAACTTGATATTTCTAAGACTTGAATCTGTTTGGCATAATTTAAACGAGTTTATGAAAACTTAGAGAGTGTTTAGGATCCAATTCGGATCACAGCCTTCCCACTGAAAAATCTTTTGGACCACCAAAAGTTTATTTTTAAGCATCAATCATGTGAGGGTACTTATTCCTCGCTTGCCCAATTTCTATCCATTTTGCACTGCTTGGCTTTGAACCTTTGAGTCCAATTCTCAGGTACTCGACATCCCCTTTGCGTTTAGTTCTCACCTTCTTGTCCAGAACTGTATCTTCCTGCAATTCGTTAAGATATTAAGGTAACAGATCATCAATAAAAGGCAACTGACTCTGCTCTTTTGGATCTTCAATCAATGAAGGTTCAAATAATCTCAAACTTTCTGCATTAACAACTGAGTAGATGTGCATGTAAGTTGGTAAATCAAGGCGAAAAGCATTCTCACCAATTTTCTCAAGTATCTTGAAAGGTCCATACGTTATTGGCTTCAGTGTCTTGCCTTCACCTTGCATTTGGTCTTTGCTGATATACAGTCAGACTTGATCACCAACTTGGAAACTATGCTCCGTCTGATGCTTGTCATGCCTTCGCTTGTACTTGGCTTGGCTCATTTCTAGTTGTTCCTATACTGCCTAGTGAATTTCTTGGATTTGTTCGATGAACTTGGTTGCTTTGTCCACATCACTACGTCCATCAACAGTTATGTCTTTACCAAAGACAAAATCCAAGGGAGGCCTTGGTGTGAAACCAAAACAGGTCTCAAAAGGAGATCTCTGTGTAAAAGAATATTTAGCTCAGTTGTAAGCATGTTGCACATAACATAAATGTTCATCCCAAAGCTTGGGATGCTTGCTGCAATAGCATCTGAGCAACTGGATCACTGTCTTGTTGACCACTTCTGTTTGGCCATCTATTTGCAGATGAAAATATGTGCTCTTTTTCAGTCTGGTGTCCATCAATTCCCACAGAATTGACCAAAATTTCCCAACAAATCTGATATCTCGATCAGATATAATGGAAGTGGATAATCCAAAATGAATCCATACATGCTGAAAAAACAACTTTGCAGTTTGTTCAGTTGTAATCTATTTGTTACAAGGTATTATTTTATACATTTTTCTGAACCTATCTATAACAACATATAAATAGTCATGGTCTTTCCTAGATTTAGGCAGTCCTCCAACAAAGTCCATGGAAACACTTTCCCAAGGATGAGAAGGAACTGGTAGTGGAGTGTACAAGCCTAGTTTTCTATTGCTGGGCTTGCTTTTAGCACACATGATACACCCTCTTACATATCTAGAAACTATCTCATTTATTTTTGGCCAATAACAAAATCTTTGCAGTTGTGCAACTATTTTACTTACACCAAAGTGACCTAATATTAGAGAAGTGTGTGCCTCTCGAATTATCTTTACTCTTTCAGTTTGAGGAATGCATAACTTTCCCAAATGATACAAGAGTTGGTTTTTAAAATGATAATCCAATTCTTCTACGTGTTTGCCATGACTTAAAGTTGCATATACATCTTTAAAATCTATATTGTGAGCATACTGTTCAATGTAGCTTTCATGCAATACTGAATTATGCTTGAATATAGTGGATGCATTTATGATTGGTCTGGACAACATATCTGCAATTTTATTGTGTATGCCCTTTTTATATCTGATGACAAGATAAAATTGTTGTAAAAAACCCATCCACCTATAGTGTCTTGATTACTGCAACTTAGTTTGTGAGTGCAACTATTGAAGTGGTTGATGGTCCATATGTATAACTGTCTCTTTGCCCATTAAATAATGTTTCCACTTTTTTACACTCTATACTAATGCATGCAATTCTTTATCATATGTGGGATAATTAACTACTACAGAATTAAATGTCTTAGAATGATAACATATGGGTTTACCGTGCGACATCAACACTGCTCCCATGGCATAGTCACTGGCATCCGTTTCAATCTCAAATGGTCTTTGAAGATCGGGCATTGCTAGTACTGGTGTTGTACTAATCTTTTCTTTCAAGGTGTCAAAGGCTTTTTGATGTTTGCCTCCCCACTGAAACACCTTGTTCAATCCTATTAAACCATGTAAGGGAGTTGCAATTAAGGAAAAATTAAAAATAAACTTTCTCCAATAATGCGCTGCTCCTAGGAAGCTTCTAACTTCCATAGTAGATTTGGGTTTAGGCCAGTTTACAATGATTGCAACCTTAGAGGGATATATCTTCAATTCACCACCCCCTACAAAATGACCCAAATAATTCAAAGATGTTTTGTCAAATTCATATTTTGAGAGCTTAACATAAAGATTTTCTTTTTTCAAAACATCTAGAGTCTGCTTAACATGTTTTAAATGTTCTCCCCATGTTTTATTGAATATAAGAATGTCATCCAAATATACAATGACAAAATCATCAAGAAAAGGTTTGAGTACATCATTCATTACTCTCATGAAAGTAACAGGAGCATTAGTTAAGCCAAAAGGCATAACCAACCACTCATACAGTCCCTACTTTGTTTTGAAAGCAATTTTCCATGCATCTTGCTCTGCAACTCTAACCTGATGGTAGCCACTATGCAAGTCCAACTTGGAAAAATAAACAGCTTCCTTTAGTTGATTCAATAGATCATCTATTTTTTATCGTTATCTTATTCAGTGCTCAATAAGCAATGCACATTCTCCATGAGCCATTGTTACATAGTAATTTGTCACTGTTTGTCACCGTCCCTGGTACCCCTCTCCCGCATCTTGGAGGACCCATTCCGGGACTTGTGAGAAGTGACAAGACTTGAAACCACTTGCCTTATTCACCTCTAAACATGAGCTTCATATGCCCTTAAGACATCTCCTGCTCATTTCCCTTAAAAACATCCCTTTTTGCATTAGCGCTGGTGCTCTGTGTTATGCCCGCGCCAATGGGGAAAATCCTATTGAAAGGGCGCGCCATTAGCGCTCTGTCCCAGAGTCGCAATCGCGCCAACCATTTTGGGCAAAGTTTTCAACTAATCAAACCTCCGAAGGTTCTGTCCAACTCATTCACCAAACTGATTCCAAGTTGAGTGAGGATGGTTTGGCTTCGAATTTCCTTGGATGGAAAGTAGTTTGCCACCATTCCATGGAAGTTTCCAAGTGATGAAGCCAAATCCATAATTGTGGGGGATTGACCTTATCTATTCCTTTTCCTCTATAAAATCTTTTTCCCATGACTTGAGCAAGCTAGTTCTAGTTCTAGTTCTAGTTCTAGTTCTGATAGTTCTGACTCTTGTTGCAATACTTGTGCTGAAAGGAAGATATCAAAAGATTGGAGTTGCAAGGAGCCTTCTTTGTATACATAAGGCTTTACCTAAGTAAGGAGATTTTATCACTAAAGAGAGATAGAGCTTGTCCCTCACCCCTTCAAGCTTTTGCAAGACTTGTGTAGCTGAGTACCCAGCCAAAGGAGGACTTGACGTCAGGACGCTGGTGTCCATTCATGTGGATAGTGGAGGATCGTGACCGGCCAAGGCAAAGGAACGTGGGTGACGTCTCTTCTACAAACTAAAGCGTTGGATCTCAAGTAGGTCTTCATCACCTACCTTTAATTTGCAATTAGGAACTTGCGTGATAGCATTGTTGATTGTTGCTAGACCCGTTCTGGGCTAGTAGGGATCGCCTCTATCCGTAGAGGGGATTTACCTCTCCAACAATTTGGCGACTCCACTGGGGAGTTTAGCTTGTTGTTTGTTTTGTAAACTTAAGACGAAGTTTGAAACATGGCCAGATAGCCTTCGAAACACTATTGCTTTGCAGTAGTGAAGTAGATCAAAGCCGCTTCAGTCGATCTCCGGTTCGGTTTACGAACTAAACGATTTGGAGTTTGTCTTGCCTCTTTGGTTTTCTTTTGTTTGCTTACTTAGATAAGCCTTTGGAATTGAATTTCTTGCTGCCCCTGTGCTTTTGACTTGCTTTAGGCTTGTGACACAAGCCCTGGACTGCGTATTTTTATTTTAAAATTGGCAAACTTTGTTAGCGCGCTTTCTGCCTTCACAGTCGCGTTAGTGGCCCTTGTTGCTAACTGACAACCCGCGCCAATCCCTGTTTAGTGTGAGTTGCAGCCTGACAGTCGCGCCAGGCCGTTTAGTTTTTGGTCCACTTGTTTTGCTTGCTGTCTGAGCTTGGATTTGCATTTTGCCACCTCTTTTTCAGTTGTTGAAGTGTGTTTAAGCCCTGTTTGACTGGTTTGCAACCTTTGTCCTCCAGGTGTTTGCCTCTTTCCATCGATTTCACACTTCAACCCTAGGGCATCTAGTGGTCGTGTGTGTCGAGCCTCCCGTGGGAGTTTTGGGTTCTTTGATCATCCGGTTAACCTTGTGATTGCTTTTCACATTTTC
>APFE030798221.1:4368-42368 GCA_000404065.3 Pinus taeda
TAAAAAATTTGAATGTAAAAAATGTTTACATTAAGGTGTAACAGCTAAGGCCTACATATAATTACATGCTTGACATGATAAAATAGCCAACCTATCATCCTTGATATGTAGTCACGAGGAAATCACATACTCCTTGCCATGATGTGCTTTCTAGAAGGTCAAGCTTTCAACTTTGATTTAAGGGGGGAGGTGGGGGAGGGAGTAATGCTCCTACATCAAAATCCTGTGATAGAAAATGTTCATGCTCTATTGATCATGTGTTTTCATTGCTACTCCATATTCATCTTCAATATTAGTCTTCTTTCTCCTAAAGTATCATTGAGCGTCTTCGCATACTCAGTAGTGAGCTACAACCAAGCCTCCACCAACACCTCACCAAACTTCTCTCCTATGAATTTTTCCTATTGGTATCATAGGTTCACCTCCATTGGAATGTTTTGAGCTTCCTCTAATCCTTAGGTTGTTGCATGCTACTCATTTCTCTTGACAATTCTACCCACAATCACAAATATGGAAGTTTCAACAACTTCTACATAACTGAAGCTAGAAGTTGTTTTCATATTTCTTGAACAATCAAGAAATCATTTTTCCATGCTCTCATACCACCTAATAGTCACCAATCTTATGGTTCTGACAAAATCAATTCTTTGTTGATAATGGGCCCATAAAAATTGGAAAATATTTCATGTAATGCAGTGATGGACTAACAAACCTTCCGAGTACTCCAAAAATTCACCATATCAGGTACCACATTCTCCTTGGAAACTCAAAACACAATTGTGACAACCATGACATTTGATTCTCACTAGCCCCTTTGGTGATCGACCTAACTATATGAACAATGGCTTGGCACTTAGATGATTCCACCAGTAGCTCCTTCAATCAACAATTAAATTTTGGGTCCTGTTGATGCGAGCGTTATACACCTAAGTCAATAAGGGAGGAATAGCCCATAATGAGGCTATTTAGTAGCCAAATATGTTTGGTATAGCTATCCTCGACGGGGTTATAGAATTTTTTAGCCTTGGATCATTTCTTCTTGAGAAGGAGTTAATCTGGAGAAAAACTAATCTAATCGAAACTAATCTAAGCTATGGTTATTCTACAATAATATAAACTATTTCTATACTAAATTTTGTTTAAACTAAACTATAATTAATTATTAAGTTAGTTGTGCAAAAGAAATAATATAAATCAAACATCCTAAATATGTTATGAAAATGAAAACGAAGGGTTGAATGTTTCACTACTAATATACTAAGTAATTCTAATTCACATATCTCATTTAGAAATCAGAATTATGAAATAAAATATGATAATTACTCTTACAAAATAAAGATATGATACAACGTACAAAATATTATGTTACAAAAATTAAAAGGCCAAAACATAATGTAACTGGCTCAAAGAGGATACATTAACAATAAACCTTGCAAAATATGTCAAAACAAAATGAAATCTTCTTCCTAAATGCAATTGCAAATTGATTCAGAACTATTCCTTAATGTAAATAATAACAAAACAAGTAATTGTAAATCTCCAAGTTCCTTATTATAGAGGAGAAACAAAAATTAACTATATTATCCTCTTCAGATTCGAAGTTAAGAAACAAATGGAAAAGTTATCTAATATATAATTCTAATTATTGCTTGTCCAAGAGAGACAAAAGAGAATACTACACATGATCTCTTTAAATTTCATATACCTTAGTTATTGGATTTATGAAAACAATCAATAAAACCTGGTAACTAAAGTAATGATGCGAATAAAACAATCATCTACAACAATAACATTATCATCAATTCGTAAATAAAAAATGACATTTTCTATCAATCTGAATACCCATAATACAATCACAGGAATCCAAATCGAAGTGATGTCTAGGTCAATACTTCTTAGGACAAGAGTCACTGCAAAAAAATATCGATAAAATAAAATAATAACAAATTGAAATAATGTTTTATTTTTTGAACAAAGAAATGCAATGGAAACAATTTTCTACTTAAGAGATAAAATCATCTAGCAAATAACATCATCTTCTAAATCTCGAAAAGTAATTTACAGGAGAATAAATAAGATACTCCTCCTATGACTATGTAATGTAAAGAAAAAAGACTATATTAAATAAAATCAAATCAATGAACTTGTATTAAAGATATTCCACAGTCAAGATCCAACCGAAATATCCTTGTCTCAAAATGTTCCCTTTCAGATCCCATTTTCAATCAAAGTGAGGGGTATATATAACCATAGGCCTTCAACCTTTCAACACAAAGTAAAACTAAAAATTATCTTTAAATTAGTGGTAGGAACTATATGTGCATACCTTTGACAAAATATTTATATTCCTTGTTAGCTTGCAATTTCCTCCATGGAACACTTTGGACCGCAACATTTTTGGACCAACATTCACCTTCAAGGGGTAGATGCATTGTTGCTGCGACAAATTCTAGATTAATTTTGATTTCCAAGTCACCCACATAGGCTCTCCTTCCATTGTAAGCAGTAGTAAAGGATTTGACTACTTCATTGGGGTGTCTTCAAAATAGTTGCAAAAACTCCCACCAACCAACTTGGCGAAAGAGAGCCAAGTATTCCTCATTTTCCTCAACAAGTTTTTCTCCAATAATCTCGGTTCGGACTACTGGTGGCATGTTTAAAAGGAAAATTTATAGTTCAGGATGAAATAGGGTTCAAGAACAAACACCAAACATGAAACCCTAGGTTACAAAACCCTCATGACCAAAACGAGAAGGGTTTGACATGAAGTGGTTTGATGAAACCTTCTCGAGAAAACCCCAATGATCTATTTAACAACTATCAAGTATTGGCTTGGGAAAGAGAAATGAGTGGTAGTTGTGGGATAATGAGCCATATAACAATTGGCATTGCTACAGACCGACACTCAGAACTTATGGTTCCAAATCAAGGGATTACTAGGCATAATAGCATAACACATGAGCCGAAACCAGTATTTACCATAAGTGTGAATCCGTGAAACAAATCATTGGAAAACATATATTTAATTTGAAATGAGTGGACCATTAATGAGTGAATATCAAAGGCAGATACAACATAATTAAATGATGTCAATGAAAAACTAAAACATACATCACCACTAATATAGGTTATACTTTAGGTTAGGATCATTGATCTGAACATGAAATATTTGAAAGTACACATCACATTGAAATAAAAGGATAAGCATGAGAATCAATATGATAGTTCAAGAAAATATTCCCATTAGTAACATAAAGTCAATTTTGGGCTACTACAGAAACTATGATTCTGTAGCGGCCCTGGAAATGAAATGTTTTATTTCTATAAGGAGAAATGTTAATTGGTACTAATCATAACAATTAAAGAAAATAATTCTTATATTCCAACGAACGGAAGAATAGACTGTATAGTGAACAATCTTGCCATGAAAATAAAAATGACAATTAGAGGAAGGAATTCAGGAATCGAGCCAACACAAATCCAATTAAGTCAAATCAAGCAAATTAGTAAAATTTTAGGAGGGGACTTTTATTTTTGTTGAAAATAAAAGGGAGTAGGTTGGCCTGCCAATAATTGGTGACTTACTAGGCCGAACCAATTTTCTCTGCCTGAAAAGTAAATGCAATGAGAAAGAGTCAGATGCAGTTATAATCATGTATTACATACTTCGATTAGTTTCTTTTTTTTTAATCAATTAAGAGTAGGACCTTCTATTAATCTAGCCAATAGTACATAATTTACATGTACCCACACCCACTTTGTGAGAGTTCAACAGACAGCAGGGCAGGCAAAAACAAACCACGCACCCAAAACCATGAGAAGCCTGAGCAAGAAAAACCGGTGAGAACCAGCCAAACACTTTGGGCAAAAAGCAAGCAATCGACCATCTGGTCGTGTTGACGTGCACCAAATGAACCCTAAACTCCTTGGAAGACGGGTCCACAAAATCAAGGCCCACAAAAATACCACAAATGACCCTCCGAGGGTCCACAAGAATGCCAACAACAAACCACACTTGAAACTTTCTTATAGACTCGAAGAAAACTTAAGGCCCAGCTCTCTAAACTCTTTAGGGTCCGAAACATCAAACCAACTAACACAAACAAATCTTCACCATCGATCACCTGACTTGGATCTGACGGTCTTCGTCGATATCGGGTGGATAAGTAGCGCGAGGGTTAACCACCCGATGAGGGCAATTTTCTCTCACCTCCTCGCCGCAACGTGTCACACGAAGAGTGGAATCGGGAGCCAGCCTCACAAAACCAGAAACCACTTGGACCCCGCTCGATATACCACTTGTGGTTTTTGAACCGCTCGTCTCGTGGAAAAGCATTCATTCTCTTTTCGCCAAGCGGAAACCATTAATCCAGTTTGGCGGGCGGTTCTTGAGCCTTCCTCCCATATTATCTGTCAAAAACCATCTAAGCAATATAAAAGAGGATGACCAAACCTGTGGTACTTCCCAAGTCAGTATTTTCATCACCCAACCAAAAGAAAATGGAGCTTTGGATTGCAGCCAAAACCAAGAAGGGCAGATGGCTTAGGGATCTCCATTCTCCTGCCTGTCTTCTGAACCCCTTCGATCCATCCTATTAATCCATAGCTCCATATCTATGTTCGCCTAACAGAGACAATCCTCCCATAGTTTGCGTGGAGGTAACAAATCCCAAGCATGCCGAGAATCCCTGTCCCTATTGGTGACTCCTTCATTTGCCAAACGATCGGCTAACATGTTAGCTTTCCTTTTCATAAGGACAAATCTAACAGTTTTTAGGGTTTGTAGGTGGGAGTGGATATGTTGAAAGACCTGCAAAGGCTTTCAATGGTTCGACACTTTATCTGGAGAAGTTCCATTGCATATTTTCTTGGTTGCTCTAATGATCAATTCCGAATCTACTTCAATGATAACATTATTTGAATTTGAATCCACCAGGATTTCCAAGCATTGCTCTAATGCCATGAGCTCCACCATGTTATTGGTAGCCTTCCCCAAGTGGCCATGGAAACCTTTTTTATTTGCCCCTGATCATCTCTTATGGAACCCCCAAAGCCAGCTAGTCCTGGGTTTCCCTTAGATGCTCCATCTATATTAACCTTGAAGAAACCACAAGGAGGAGGCTTCCAAATGTTAACATCTGTATTCATTTGGCTCACTCTCTTTATTATTCCCTGTGGGCTTATGGACTGGAGACCCAAATGAAGTATAATACTCACTTCTTGGGGTAGAGGAGGATCCTTAGGAAGTGTCCTCAACAAGCTTCTTACTGTATCTTTGAGCTACCTTAGAATTTGGTCAATTATGTGTTGGGGCTTACTTGTTTTGTTTTTGAAGATCCGACTGTTACACTCTTTCCAAACATTCTAGATGACAAAGCCTGGAACCAGAATCCAGGCTTTATTAATAATATCATTCCCTCAGAATTTCTTCCTCCAATTCTTCAAAGTGTTGGATATGCTGAGTCTGTCCCTATCAGTTTGTCTAAAGATTGAGGCCACCCAGTCCCACACATTGGATGTGAAAGGACAGAGGTTGAGAAGGTGTTCCATCGTCTCCTCATTTGGGCCACAAAGGTAACATTTGGAAGGACCAATGAAGCCTTTCTTTAAGAGATTCTCCCAAGTCAAGATCTTCCTTTGATGCACTAGCCAAATGAATAACTTTATTTTCATCTAGTGGGGGCTCTGCCATAGTTTCTTCGAGACTTGATCAAGATTCAGATAGTTAAATCTTGTAACTTTCTGTTTATCCTTTTTGAGGTTAAAGTTACCTTCGGTGTTCTTTCCCCATCTTAATTGGTCAGGTGAGGAGGAAACCAGAATCCTTCTATGCTCTAGATCCTGGGTGAGAGCGTCTACCTAGGCCTTCAGAGGACTCTCATCCCTGTATCTTAGATCCTTCCAATTCCTCCATTTTCCATTATTCCTTTCCTGGTCCCAGAAGTCTTTTACCAAAAGTAGCCCTTTGTTATCTGTGTCACTCTTGAGAGCTGCTAATTCATCCTTATAAAGGTTGGGTTCCTATTGCCAGTTGTCCTCCCAAAAACGATCTAGGTTACCTGCTCGGATTTACCAGAAACAATGTTGCTGAAAAATACTTTTACTTTCCCAGGCAAGGTTCCAATGGGAGCCCCTAATTTTCCCTGACATTCTAATGTGATCTTTCTCTTACCAATACTTGGCATATTTTTGTTTCCAAAGCTTATCCCAGGGAGTAGTCGACTCCTAGATCCATCTCCACCAAAGTTTGGCTCTCGAAACTCTGCTGAGGGTCTCAGGATCATGGAACCCCAAGCCACCATGGCTTTTGGGCTTGCAAAGCTTGTTCCAGGCTACTCAATCCCACTTCTTATTCTCTTCCCCTCTACCCCATAGAAAGTCCCTTTGTATGCTCCTTATCTGCTACTTAATGCCTTGAGGAGTAGGAAGAGCTGAAAACATGAAAAAGGGAATGGCTTGCAAGATCGCCTGTGTGAGGACAAGGCGCCCTGCCAAATTTAGTGACCTGCATGTTCATTTTCTGACCTTGTCTTTAATTTTATTTAATATTGGCTCCCACACTTTCTTTCTTAGAGGTTTGTCAGTAATAGGTATGCCAAGATATTTGGAAGGAAGTTGTTCCCTTTGAAACCCAAGAATTCTGGTAATGTTTCTCTGAAGCAATATTAATGTTAAAGAAAATTACTTTGGACTTGTTGAGTCTTACCTCTGTGCCTGCTGCCATAGCAAAGTCATTTAAGATGTTTTTGATGGCTTTGGCTTCCCTGAGTATGGGTATGCCCTGCAACATTGTGTCATCCACAAATTGTTGATGAGTGTTTTCCGCTCCATCTAAGGTGAGTTTGATACCTTAGATTCATCCTTCAACATTTTCCCTTTTGATCGCTCTACCTAGCCCTTCCATCATGAGAATGAAGAGGAATGGTGAGAGCGGATCTCCCTGTCTGAGTCCTCTCAAGGGTGTCAAGGTTCTTGATGGAGCTCCATTAAGCAATATGGAGAAACTGGTCGTGGTGACTAGTGTCATAACACATCTTATCCAATTTTGGTCAAAGCCATAGGCTCTTAGAATTGCTCTTATGTAAGACCAACTTAGCTTATCATAGTCTTTATCTAGGTCCAATTGAATGATCATACCAGCTTGTTTTTTGCTTTTGAGAGAGTGTACCACCTCATGAGCTTGAATGATATTGTTGAGGATTTGTCTGCCTTCCACATAGCCTGTTTGCTCCTCTGAGATTAGAGATGGTAGAAGCGGCTTGAGTCTATTGGCTATCACCTTGGAAATAATTTTATACACCACATTACATAAGGCTATGGGTCGAAAACCATCCAGAGTCATGGCATTTTCCTGTTTTGGGATCAGAGCTATGAAGGAAGCATTAAGAGCCTACAGAACCTTTCTGGATTTTCTTGAGTCTTCCACAACCTCGAGGATATCCTATTTGACTATTTCCCAGCAAGCTTTGAAGAAGTCTACATTGAATCCATCCGAGCCTGGTGGTTTCCCATTTTGCATTTCATTAATCACCTCACTAACCTCCTCTTCTGACATTGGCTTGTTAAGATTGTGGTTGTCCTCTTTGGTGACCAGCTGAGGGATATACTGAGTGAAATGGTTGATGAATTACTGTTTGGTGAGAAGGAAGTGTTGAAAATAACAACACGAAATGCTAAATATAGAAGTGCTAAATTTAGTACTGCTATAAATAGCATTTTGGGATACCTTCCTATTTTAGTTAGTCCCTGAACTAAAATAGAGAAGCAAAATTCGAATTTGATCTTAGCAGCTATTTGTAAAATAATTAATTAATTCACCATGAGTTAATTAGTTGTGGAAAATCAAACATGAAGTCTACGTGAGGACATGTAATAGTTTCTCCATTGATTGAGGAATTTATACATCAATTAAAGAGATAAGGATGAGTTGTAATATTGAGTTGTAATTAGTTGGCCCAGTTAACTGAGTCAAGTCCAGTTAGATTAGTTCAAATAGTTTGTTGAACTAATTGTGAGTTTAGTTAGTTAATGCATGCATGAATGTAACTGCTGCACTTCAGATAACTGAATATTCTCTCATAAATAACTCATGCATGTCAGTTCAGTCAGAGGCCCAGTTGAGATCAGGTGATGGGATAGTGTACTATCAGTTGCAGGAATATTCCTTGGAGGATATCTCTTGCATGTAGAAGGAATTCATTCCTTAGAGATTGCGCAGTTACTTCTTCAGTTTAGTGAGTGTGAATGAAGCCAATTAACACAGGTGGCATCACTAGACCCCAAGAAAAACTGTGCAAGGAAATAGGAGGCTTGGAGGGCAGGAGGAAGACATATGTTGTTTCTATTCAGTCGGTGAGATGTATTGTTCTATTGCAAAGAGAGAAGGATAGCTTGAGAGCTGATTCTTTTTGTAATCTGAACATATTTCCACTTGTATGATATTACAGAGATTGGGGTTTTAGGGTGAGGCTTTCCCCAGGATATTCTTTTGTGTTCATGTGTGATTGCTTTCTCATTCTCAGTTATATGTGTTCTTATTGATCTTGCTCATATTCTATTAAGATTCCACAAAGTTTGTTGTAGAAGTAGATCTTGTATTTTGCTTTAGTTTATTGCATAATCTGTTGATCTACAGTGGGAAATTCTACATGGTATTAGAGCAAAGGCAATCAAAGGAGAGAACATTATACTGTGAAGGGAGAAGTTAGAAGTTTGAGGTTCCTGAATATAGAAATCGAGTTCTTATCACATCTCTAATTTCACCAATGGCGTTCAATGGTTTAAGGCTCGAGTATGCCCTTGATGGTAGCTCAAATTATATAGCCTGGAAGGATCACATGGAAGCAGTATTAAAGGATAACAATCTAAAGGACTTCATTGATCGAGAAGTCCCCAAGCCGACTGACGCTACAGAATTGGCGAAATGGAAGAAATGTGTGGCTAGAGCAAGGAGAATCCTCCTGGAGGGAGTTCAAGACTACATTGTCTTGAGCCTCCATGGGAAGGAGACACCATTTCGATGTGGAAAACATTGAAAGATCTATATCAGAGCAGCAATGATCAGAGGAAGTTGGTGCTAAAAGACAAGCTTCAGAAAATCAAGTGTGAAAAGGGTGACACGATCTCTACATATCTAAACAAGATCACAACCTGCAAGGATGAGCTTGGAAGTGTAGGGATTGTGACAGCCGATGATGACATGGTGATTCTTGAACTCCTCGGTCTTCCTAGGAGTTGGCATAGATACCAAGACTCGGTGAATGGAAGAGAGAAACTACTAAATTGGGAGCGACTTTGGTCATATTTGATGCAGGAGGAGATAATAAGAAGCACCAAAGATGGATCTTCCTCAAAGCAAGATGATGAGGAAAATCTAGCATTAGCTAGTAAGGCTAAGAAGGGGAAAGGGAAGGCGTCCCATTCTAAATCTTCTCATGGTGGGAAGAAGATTGAAAAATCGAAAGTGTGATGCTTTCATTGTCATGAGGTGGGCCATTATGCTACGAATTGTCCACACAAGAAATCTAAGAAGGGATCCTTGAAGGGATCAGACAGTGAGGCACTGGCCTCACAGTTCGAGTTGGATTTCTCACTCATTGCATGCATGGTTTCATCCATGGTGGGATGTGTTTGGTACCTGGACAGTGGAGCTTCATTCCACATATCAGGTGACAAGAATCTTTTTAGTACCTTGGAGGAGAAGGATATCCAGATGCGGATCGAGATGGACGACGATGGAAAGTACCGTGTTTTAGGTGAAGGTACGATTGTGTTTCAGAGGGAGCAAGAGCTCCCCTCACCCTGACTGATGTAAAGTATGTACCAGGTCTGAAGAAGAATCTTGTGTCCATTGCTATGCTAGAAGATAAAGGCTATGATGTAGTCTTTAGTGAAGGAAAGGTATTCTTGAGGCATATCGGCACTGGACAGACCAAGCGAATAGGGATTCGAGTTAAGAATCTCTACAAGCTTGAGGTAGATGACTGTGCTACATTGAGTTCCAAAGTTGAGATGGTGCAGAGCCAATATGTTGGCGAGCTATGGCATAAAAGATTGGGCCACTTGCATCATGGAGCCCTGAAGATCATGCAGCAGATTTCTACCGAACTTCCCAAGGGAAAACTGGAGCATATGGATACATGCAACAGTTGTACCTTGGGTAAGTATGCAAAATATTCCTTTCTGGATCGAGACAGTAGAGCTGGAGCAATCTTGGAGCGAGTTCACTCAGATGTTTACGGACCATTCTCTATAGCCACCACCACTAAACAAAGGTACTATGTTATTTTTATTGATGATTTTTCTCATAGATGTTGGATCTATTTTATGCAAAAGAAGGATCAGACCTTCTTGAGGTTTTGTGAGTTTAAAGCTTTGACAGAGAAAGAATATGGAAAGAAAATAAAATCTTTGCGTAGCAACAATGGTGGAGAGTATGTCTCCCTACAGTTTAAGGACTTCTGAGCTGTAGAAGGAATTAAACGGGAGTTGACGGCACCCCATAACCCACAGCAGAATGGGGTGGCTGAAAGGAAGAACAGATCGATTGTGGGAGCAACTCGAGTGATGTTGCATGACCAAAGCCTACCACTACTTTTGTGGGCTGAGGCATGCAATACAGCAATATACTTGTAGAACAGAAGCCCACACCATATATTGGGAATGAAGACACCTATGGAGGGCTTTTCCAGGAAGCGACCAGATGTGAGTCACTTCCAAATCTTTGGATCATCAGTTTACTGTCATGTGACCAAAGATGCCCAAAGAAGCTAGATCCCACTACTAAATTGGGAATACTTGTGGGGTACATGGATACACCCCACAACTATCGGGTGTACCTACCTACCAATCAGAGGATAGTGGTACACAGGGATATGAAGTTCGACAAGTAGAAAGCCATGTGAGTATCACTTGAGAGGGAGCTCAAGTTGCATGCAGATGAGGAAATTTCTATTCCTAGGGAGGAGGAGCCTCAGATTGGTGCGGAGCAACCATATGCAGAGGATCCAGAAGTGGAGACATCCACTCAGGTTGATGCTGGATGCATGGGAGAATGTGGGACAACCATCTTCTCAGCGCAGACAGAGGAGGTCGCCCGAGTGGTACACTAGTTACATGGCCCTGGTTGGGGAGTGTGTAGATTCCGAGCCTTCTTCATTCGAGGAGGCAGTGCAGCAACTAGTCTGGGTTGATGCAATGGTGGAGGAGTACGACTCCGTCATGCAGAATTGTGTTTAGGATATTGTCCCAAGACCTCAGGACAAGTCAGTGGTGAGTTCCAGATGGCTTTCCAAGGTAAAGCAGGCAGCTGATGGCAGTGTTGAGAAACATAAGGCAAGGTTTGTTTCCCGTGGTTTCTCACAGGTCGAGGGGATCGACTACGATGAGACCTTTTCTCCTATAGCAAGGTACTTATCTATCAGATCGATGTTGGCACTATCAGCTCAGATGGGTTGGAAGATCCACCAGATGGACGTGAAGACAACATTCCTCAATGGGAAGATTGAGGAGGAGGTGTACATTGAGCAGCTAGAAGGTTTCGAGACCTTCGATCTTGAGTCGCATGTGTGCAGACTCAAGAGGGCTCTGTATGGGCTATAACAAGCACCCCATGCTTGGTACACCAGGATCGATAGCTGTCTCACTGGGTTGGGCTTCACCAAGAGTGAAGCAGATGTGAACCTTTACCACATCATGGTAGAAGGTAAACCATTGATCATTGTTCTTTATGTCGATGATCTGATTTTGATAGGTGATGATCAGCTGATACAGTCTTGTAAGGAGGACCTTGCAAGAGAGTTTGAAATGAAAGACATGGGTCTTATGCACTACTTTCTAGGCATGGAGGTGTGGCAGAAAGATGGTGAAGTATTTGTGTCTCAAGGCAAGTATGCTAATGAGATACTCAGACACTTTCACATGGAGAAGTACAAGCCCATGCAGACTCCTCTAGCTGGGAACTGGAGGAAGGAGGATGCTACTTCAGGTGAGATAGTAACTACTACTATTTATCAGTAGCTGGTGGGTTCACTTATGTATCTGGTGAACACACGACCAGAATTATGCTTTGCAGTGAACTAGCTGAGTCAAGCTATGGTTCAGCCTACCAAGCTATTTTGGAAGGCAGCAAAGCATGTGCTGAGATACCTCAGAGGCACATCTCAGTTTGGATTGTGGTACAGGCGAATAGAAGGAGTGAAGCTTCAGGGCTTCACAGATGCGGATTGGGCAAGGAGTCCATCAGACCGGAAGAGCACTTCTGGAGGAATATTCAACCTTGGTTCAACTACAGTTTCTTGGTACAGTAGGAAACAGAGATCAGTTGCACTTAGCTCAGCAGAGGATGAATATATGGCTGCTAGTCAGGCTGCATGTAAGGCCATTTGGATGTGGAAGATTCCAGTGGGATTGTTTGGTGAGAGGATGGATCCAACCATGATCTACTGTGATAATCAGAGTTGTATCAAACTCTCTGAGAATCCAGTTTTTCATGACAGGTCCAAGCACATTGATATCCGGTATCACCATCTTCAAGACTATGTGGTCAAGAGGATCAAGTTTTTGTTGTATGTTTTGACCGAGGAACATGATGCAGATATTTTGACGAAGGCATTGTCAAAATACAAGTTCGAGTTCACACAGACAGGATTGGGGTTACTGATAATCCCTTTCTTGTTGAGAGGGAGTGTTGAAAATAGCAACAAGAAATGCTAAATATAGAAGTGCTTAATTTAGTACTGCTATTAGCAGCATTTCAGGATACCTTCCTATTTTAGTCGGTCCTTGAACTAAAATAGAGAAGTAAAATTCGAATTTGATCTCAGCAGCTGTTTGTAAAATAATTAATTAATTCACCATGAGTTAATTAGTTGTGGAAAATCAAATATGAAGTCTATGTGAGGACATGCAACAGTTTCTCCATTGATTGAGGAATTTATCCATCAGTTAAAGAGATAAGGATGAGTTGAAATATTGAGTTGTAATTAGTTGGTTCAGTTAACTGAGTCAAGTCCAGTTAGATTAGTTCAAATAGTTTGTTGAACTAATTGTGAGTTCAGTTAGTTAATGCATGCATGAATGTAACTGCTGCACTTCATATAATTGTATATTCTCTCATAAATAACTCATGCATGTCAGTTCAGTCAGAGACCCAGTTGAGATCAAGTGATGGGACAGTGTACTATCAGTCGCAGGAATATTCCTTGGAGGATATGTCTTACATGCAGAAGGAATTCATTCCTTAGATATTGTGCAATTACTTCTTCAGTTTAGTGAGTGTGAATGAGGCCAATTCACATAGGTGGCATCATTGGACCCCAAGAAAAACTGCGCAAGGAAATAGGAGGCTTGGAGGGCTGGAGGAAGACATATGTTGTGTCTATTTCGTCTGTGAGATGTATTGTTCTATTGCAGAGAGAGCAGTATAGCTTGAGAGTTGATTCTTTTTATAATTTGAACATATTTCCACTTGTATGATATTACAAATATTGGGGTTTTAGGCTGAGGCTTTCCCTAGGATATTCTTCTGTGTTCATGTGTGATTGCTTTCTCATTCTCAGTTATGTGTGTCCTTATTGATCTTTCTCATATTTGATTAAGCTTCCGCAAAGTTTGTTGTAGAAGTAGATCTTGTATTTTGCTTTAGTTTATTGCATGATATGTTGATCTACAATGGGAAATTCTACATGGTATCAGAGCAAAGGTGATCAATGGAGAGAACATTATACTGTGAAGGGAGAAGTTCGAAGTTTGAGGTTTTTGAATATAGAAATTGAGTTCTTATCACATCTCTAATTTCACCAATGGCATTCAATGGTTTAAGGCTTGAGTATGCACTTGATGGCAGCTCGAATTATATAGCCTGGAAGGATCGCATGGAAGCAGTATTAGAGGATAATAGTCTAAAGGACTTCATTGATCAAGAAGTCCCCAAGCCAACTGATGCTACAGAATTGGTGGAATGGAAGAAATGTGTGGCTACAGTAAGGAGAATCCTCCTGGAGGGAGTTCGAGACCACATTGTCTCGAGCCTCCATGGGAAGGAGACATCATTTTTGACGTGGAAAACATTGAAAGATCTATATCAGAACATCAATGATTAGAGGAAGCTAGCGCTAAAACACAAGCTTTGGAAAATCAAGTGTGAAAAGGGCAACACGATCTCTACATATCTGAACAAGCTCACCACCTGCAGGGATGAGCTTGGAAGTGTAGGGATCACGATAGCCGATGATGACATGGTGAGTCTTGCACTCCTCGGTCTTCCTAAGAGCTGGCATAACTACCAAGACTCGGTAAATGGAAGAGAGAAACTGCTAGATTGGGAGCGAATTTGGTCAGATCTGATGCAGGAGGAGATAAGAAGAAGCACCAGAGATGGATCTTCCTTAAAGCAAGATGACAAGGAAAATCTAGCATTAGCTAGTATGGCTAAAAAGGGGAAAGGGAAGACGTCCCGTTCCAGATCTTCTCATGGTGGGAAGAAGATTGACAAATCGAAAGTGCGATGCTTTCATTTTCATGAGGTGGGCCATTATGCTATGAATTGTCCACACAAGAAATCCAAGAAGGGATCCTCGAAGGGATCATACGGTGAGGCACTAGCCTCATAGTTCAAGTTGGATTTCTCACTCATTGCATGCATGGTTTCATCCATGGTGGGATGTGTTTGGTACCTAGACAGTGGAGCTTCATTCCACATGTCAGGTGACAAGAATATTTTCAGTACCTTGGACGAGAAGGATCTCCAGATGCGGATTGAGATGGGCAATGATGGAAAGTATTTTGTTTCAGGTGAAGGTACAGTTGTGTTTCAGAGGGAGCATGGATCTCCCCTCACCCTGACTGATGTAAAGTATGTACCAGGTTTGAAGAAGAATCTTGTGTTGTTGCTATGCTAGAAGATAAAGGTATGATGTAGTCTTTAGTAAAGGAAAGGTATTCCTGAGGCATATCAGCACTGGACAGAACAAGCGAATAGGGATTCGAGTTAAGAATCTCTACAAACTTGAGGTAGATGACTGTACTACATTGAGTTCCAAAGCTGAGATGGTGGAGAGCCAAGATGTTGGTGAGCTATGGCAGAAGACTGGGCTACTTGCACCATGGAGCCCTGAAGATCATGCAACAGATTTCTACCGAATGTCATAAGGGAAAACTGGAGCATATGGATACATGCAAAGGTTGTACCTTGGGTAAGTATGCGAAATCTTCCTTTCCGGATCGAGACACTAGAGCTGGAGCAATCTTGGAGCAAGTTCACTCAGATGTTAATGGAACATTCTCTACAGCCTCCACCACTAAACAAAGGTACTATGTTATTTTTACTGATGATTTTTCTCGTAGATGTTGGATCTACTTTATGCAAAAGAAGGATCAAAACTTCTTGAGGTTTTGTGAGTTTAAAGCCTTGGCAGAGAAAGAATCTGGAAAGAAAATAAAAGCCTTGCATAGCGATAATGGTGGAGAGTATGTCTCCCAGCAATTTAAGGACTTCTGCGTGGCAGAAGGAATTAAACGGGAGTTGATGACACCCCATAACCCACAGCGGAATGGGGTGGCCGAAAGGAAGAATAGATCGATTGTGGGAGCAGCTCAAGCGATGTTGCATGACCAAAGCCTACCATTGCATTTGTGGGCTGCGACATGAAATACAACAGTATACTTGCAGAACAGAAGCACACACTGTATACTGGGAATGAAGACACCTATGGAGGCCTTTTCTGGGAAGCGACTAGATGTGAGTCACTTCTGAATCTTTGGATCATTAGTTTACTGTCATGTGAACAAAGATGCCCGGAAGAAGCTAGATCCCACTATTGAGTTGGGAATACTTGTGGGGTACACGGATACACCTGACGACTATTGGGTGTACCTGCCTACCAGTTAGAGAACAGTGGTATGCAAGGATCTGATGTTCGATGAGCAAAAAGCCATGTGAGTATCACTTGAGAGGGAGCTCAAGTTGCATGCAGATGAGGAACTTTCTGTTCCTAAGGATAAGGAGCCTCAGATTGATGCGGAGCAGCCGCATGCAGAGGATCCGGGAGTGGAGACATCCACTCATGCTGATACTTCCAGAGATGGACAGAAACGCTGAAGGGAAGCTGACAGGTTAATGTTGGATGCGCGGGAGAATGTGGGACAGCCATCTTCTCAGTGCAGATAGAGGAGATCGCCCAAGCGGTACACTCGTTACATGGCCCTGGTTGGGGAGTGTGTAGATTCTGAGCCTTCTTCATTCGAGGAGGCAGTTGTAGCAACCAGTCTGGGTTGGTGCAATGGTGGAGGAGTATGACTCCATCATGTGGAACTGTGTTTGCGATATTGTTCAAAGACCTCAGGACAAGTTAGTGGTGAGTTCCAGATGGCTTTACAAGGTAAAGCAGGCAACTGATGGCAGTGTTGAGAAACATAAGGCAAGGTTTGTTTCCTGTGGTTTCTCACAGGTCGAGGGGATCGACTACGATGAGACCTTTGCTCCTGTAACAAGGTACTCATCTATTAGATCAATGTTGGCTCTATTAGCTCAGATGGGGTGGAAGATCCACTAGATGGACGTGAAGACAACATTCCTCAATGGGAAGATTGAGGAGGAGGTGTACATTGAGTAGCCAAAAAGTTTCGAGACCTTTGATCGTGAGTCGCATGTGTGCAGACTCAAGAGGGCTCTGTATGGGCTGAAACAAGCACCCCGTGCTTGGTACACCAGGATTGATAGCTATTTCACCGGGTTGGGCTTCACCAAGAGTGAAGCAAATGTGAACCTTTACCACATCATGGTAGAAGGTAAACCGTTGATCATTGTTTTTTGTGTCGATGATCTGATTTTGACAGGTGATGATCAGCTGATACAATCTTGCAAGGAGGACCTTGCAAGAGAGTTCGAAATGAAAGACATGGGTCTTATGCACTACTTTGTAGGCATGGAGGTGTGGCAGAAAGATGGTGAAGTATTTGTGTCTCAAGGCAAGTATGCCAATGAGATACTCAGGCACTTTCACATGGACAAATACAAGCCCATGCAGACTCCTCTAGCTGGGAACTGGAGGAAGGAGGATGCTACTTCAGGTGAGGTAGTAGCTGCTATTGTTTATCGGCTGTTGGTGGGTTCACTTATGTATTTAGTGAACACATGACCAGACTTATTCTTTGTGTTGAACCAGCTGAGGCAAGCTATGGTTCAGCCTACCAAGCTGTTTTGGAAGGCAGCGAAGCATGTGCTAAGATACCTCAAAGGCACATCTCAGTTTGGATTGTGGTACAGATGGACAGAGGGAGTGAAGCTTCAGGGATTCACAGATGCAGATTGGGCAGGGAGTCCATCAGACCGGAAGAGCACTTTTGGAGGAATCTTCAACCTTGGTTCAGCTGTAGTTTCCTGGTACAACAGGAAACAGAGATCAGTTGCACTTAGCTCAGCAGAGGCTGAATACATGGCTGCTAGTTAGGCTACATGTGAGGCCATTTGGATGCAGAAGATTCTAGTGGGATTGTTTGGTCAGATGATGGATCCAACTGTGATCTAGTGCGATAATCAGAGTTGTATCAAACTCTTTGAGAATCTAGTTTTTCATGACAGGTCCAAGCACAATGATATTTGGTATCACCATCTTTGACACTATGTGGTCAAGAGGATCATGTTGTTGCTGTATGTTTCGACCGAGGAATAGGATGCAAATATTTTGACGAAGGCATTGTCAAAATGCAAGTTCGAGTTCCATAGAGACAGGATTTGGGTTACTAATAATCCCTTTCTTGTTGAGAGGGAGTGTTGAAAATAGCAACAAGAAATGTTAAATATAGAAGTGCTAAATTTAGTATTGCTATAAATGGCATTTCAGGATACTTTCCTATTTTAGTTAGTCCCTAAACTAAAATAGAGAAGTAAAATTCGAATTTGATCTTAGCAGTTGTTTGTAAAATAATTAATTAATTCACCATGAGTTAATTAGTTGTGGAAAATCAAACATGAAGTCTACGTGAGGACATGTAATAATTTCTCCATTGATTGAGGAATTTATACATCAGTTAAAGAGATAAGGATGAGTTGTAATATTGAGTTGTAATTAGTTGGCTCAGTTAACTGAGTCAAGTCCAGTTAGATTAATTCAAATAGTTTGTTGAATTAATTGTGAGTTCATTTAGTTAATGCATGCATGCATGTAGCTTCTGCAGTTTAGGTAACTGAATATTCTCTCATAAATAACTCATGCATGTCAGTTTAGACAGAGACCCAGTTGAGATCAAATGGGGGGACAATGTACTATCAGTTGCTAGAATATTCCATTGTGAATATCTCTTGCATGCAGAAGGAATTCTTTCCTTGAGGATTGCGCAATTACTTCTTCAGTTTTTGTGAGTGTGATGAGGCCAATTCACAGATGTGGCATCACTGGACCCCAAGAAAAACTGCGCAAGGAAATAGGAGGCTTGGAGGGCCGAGGAAAGGCATATCTAGTGTCTACTCAATCTATGAGTTGTATTGTTTGATTGCAGAGAGAGCAGGATAGCTTGAGAGCTGATTCTTTTTGTAACTTGAACATATTTCCACTTATATGATAATATAGAGATTGGGGTTTTAGGCTGAGGCTTTCCCCGGGTTATTTCTTTTGTGTTATGTGTGATTGATTTCTCATTTTCAGTTATATGTGTTCTCATTTATCTTGCTCAAATTAATGAAGCTTCTGCAAAGTTTGTTGTAGAAGTAGATGTTGTATTTTGCTTTACTATATTGCATAATATGTTGATCTACAGTGGGAATTTCTACAACAAATTTACTTGTAACAAATTATTCACACCTTATTTCCTGTGTCCCTTGGTCTCACAAATTTATCTTTTTCTTCACAACATGTTTACTATGTCCCTTGGTCTCACAAATTTATCTTTTTCTTCATGTCTTGTTTCTTGTGTTCTATGTTGCTTGGTTTATTTTGATCTTTTTTGAGCTTGTTTACAGTGTTGCTTGGTCTCATAGGATTGCCCACCAAGGAATGAGTATATTATATTTTGAGCTTGTTCCCTATATTTCTTGGTCTCGTATTTCTTGGTCTCATAGGCCTGTCCACCAAGAAATGAGTATATTATATTTAGGATTGTTATATTGTCTCAAAGTTTCAGATACAATAAGCACAAGAACAAGGACAAAAATTGTGTAAAAATCCAAGTTGTGTTTTTCAAAATTGTTTTCAGTTGAATCAGGTTTTTTTTTTGGGCTATGGTTTGGAAGAAATAAGAGAAGGAAATCAAAGTTGCACATGTAATAAAGATCTATGTTATTGTGAAGTCAACTCCGACATCAAAATTGGAATTGTTGCTATGCTTCGTGCTGCTTCACATAGAGAAACTGATTTTTCATACTTACTCCTTAACCATGTTATTTCACATCTATGAAGGAAGTTGCAGATCTTGCACGACAACATTCTCTTGCTGGGCAGTCTATATTCCAAGCAGAATTCGTATCATCGACTAGGAGGTTCTCTGAACACTTCCGTATATGGCTTCCTAACAGATAAGAATAACCATTCTTACCCTATAATAATTTTTAGAATGAATTTTCTCTATATCATAGAATCTTAAAAATTTCTAAATCAAAATCCATTTACTCACCTTAGTTGAAGACCTTGAAGACCTTAGGCAAGCCTTCTGTTGTGCTTTTGGTTTGGGCCCAACAGCGGTTACAACTAAGTATAGTTGTTGTAAGTATTCAACTCCATGCATCACCCGCCTATGCTTGTGTGGTTTGGGCATATCTAGTTCCTGTCATCCAATAATTACAAAGTTTATTTTCTTGATATAAACTTCCTGCTTGTCCCTATGCGTTGTGGGCATATCTACTTCTTGCCATGCCATCCATATAAATTATGGAAAATATTTTCTTGATACCAATTGTTTGCTTATCCCTATGCATTTTGGGCGTGTTTAGGTCCTTCCATGCCATACATAATTGTAGAAAATATTTGCTTGATACTTCTGAGCACCAAATGTTAATTCAATTGTCACTTGAAGAAGAATGCTAAGCTCTGAAACTATCCCTATGGCGAGTTTTCCATAAATGGATATGGTGGCAGGTGTAATCCTACGGTATGTCGGGTGTATTTTTCGTGGTGTGTTTATTTTTGGGAGCTCTGACCTCAACAAAGCGAAACAAAAACAGTGGAAAATTTGGGTAAAATTAACGAAGTGCAATCGAAATTTTGAGAGAATCAAACTTAAGGTAACCTAGGTGAATGCAGAGTTTGGATAAAATCAACAAAGCGAAACAAAAAACAATAAGTCTGCAATAAGACTTCCAATGTAAATTACCAATAAAAAACCTAATAAATTTAATTAAATAATTTGAATTATCAATTTTTTTTTGAAGAATTTGGTTAAAGCAGTGGATTTCATTTGAGATTTAAAAAATCGAATAAAATTAATTCAACGTCAAAGCTATATCCATTATTATATACCTGCTACTTTTAACAGGTATAATAAAACGAATATGTTGTACCTTTCTTAATACATTATGTAATTAAAGGTAAAGATCCCATAATCTCAGATGCACTGATCATATACAAGATAACCTTTTACGAATAATTTCACCTCCACCTTTACAATTAATAGATTTTCAAAACACCCTTTGCACGTTAGATAGGTATGTTAATTCCTTTTTATATAAATTTAAATGAATGCTATAAATATATAATGTTAAAGAAATATAAATATCATGAAAAATGAAAATTTTACCGGAGAGTTTTATATTGACAAATAGTTTTAAGACCAGTTCCATATTTAGTGGCGAGTAGAGAGATAGATAAGGGGAAGTTATGTGTTGCGGTGGAATCATCCCAGGGAAAAAATATTGGAACGAGTGTGACAAGGATCAATGAATAAGGAAAAAATATATCAAATAAGAAAAGATATGTTGAACAATGAAATGTCAAAGATTTTATCCGATTTGACGGGAAGGCTATTGAAAATAAGAGTTTAGGCAATCCCAAAGTCTTTAAAAAACTTATTAGATGATTATAAACCTATTGAAAGGTAAGTGTCAAATCTCTAAAAAAATAAAACATTAAATTAGCGAGTAGTGGGATCCGTCAGATGAAAAGGTTAAAAAATATGTTGTGGTGAGCAACGGTATTTCTAAGTGGGAAAAATGTGTTAAACTATGAACAGTGGGATTGTTAAATCACGTAAAAACTATATTTGGTCTTGACAGGGATCAGTGAATGACCCAAAAAAACACACACAGATATTGAATGAAAAATAAATATATGGCGAGCAGTAGAATGGCCCAAGCTTTTATTGATGCTAACTAGTACGATACTAAACACAAAATTTTGAGCAACCCCAACTGCAAAGTTTGAACAAAACATATTAAACTTGAAAAACCAATAAGTAAATCGTTAAAAAAAACATTAATTTGAGTGAAGTGGTCAAAGAAGTGTCGTTTTTGTTGGACACCTAAGAAAAATGTACAACCAAAATAAACTTTATAAGAACCAATAGGATTCAAGATGATGATGTCAACCATGGGGGATGATTCACCAATTTTGAAGTAAGAAAGGAAAATGATTAAAAAAATAATAAAACTATTTTTTCAACTCGTATTTTCAACTTATCTCCTTAAGGTTTTTCTCAAATTTTAAGTGGGAGTACTTGTTGGATGAAAAATTTAATTCTTCATCTAAAGAGTACTCATGTTGCATACTTTCAATGGACCCTACTACACAAAAAATGAAAAATAAGTGAAAAATCGTGATTGCAATCACGTTTTTCATGTATTTCTCATTTTTCATGTAGAATTTATCGAAAATATGCAACATGGGTACTCCTTGGATGATGAATCAAATTATTCATTCAATGAGTGTTTCTGCTCGAAATTTGAGTAAACCCATAGAGAGATAAGTTGAAAATATGAGTTGAAAAAATATATATATATATTTTTCTTTTTTCCCTCCAAAATTTGATGATGTGATCTAACCCTATTTTATTATTTCCACTATTATTTTATAATTTCCTTAGGAGGCCCATTTTAGACCTCAAAACTCCTCTAATGTGAAACGAACTGCATGAGAGTTAATATTAATGTATGTTTTGATAGACATATTCGTAAGTATTTTATTAATTAAAGACAACTCATTGTTGTATTCCCTTCATTGTTAGCATTGTTTATAGGGTTGTTATAATTGTGACAACTCATTGTCAAATTCCCACGATTGTCATTTGACTTTGATAATAAATTAAGTTGTTGTCATAATTACATTGAAGGTGTCCCTTTTTGAAATTAGTCGAGCTAAGCATTGTCTATCTTTTTCATCTCCTTTTGACATTTATCAGTGTGTTGTTTTGCCCCTAAGTAATATATATGTTGATTCTGCATGCCACCTCCGCCATGGTCATCACCATCGTCCTCTCACCGCCTTCATATAAGAAAATTGAAAATTGAAATATGAAAACCTACCTAACACAATTAATTAGAACGAAGGCTTTTTTCGAGCAAATGGTCCTTACAAAATATTTTTATTTTGACATATAGAAAACTTCCATCTATCATATGGATTGCCCAAATTGAAAAATTCCATTTGTCCATCTCCAATTGCGGAACTTCCATCTTCTGTAGGAATTTTCAACTTGCTTCGTTACTGGCCAAGATTCATTTTCAGAAAATGTTGATTTACGGGATTTGAACTCGTGACCATTCAACGAGAAAGAGATCTCAGTGATTTAACATCCTATTATATATATATTTTCTAAATTAAAAAGCCCTAAATTAGTGTGGTAACACGCATGTGGTTTTTGGATGATGATGAAAGTTGCAATATATAATGCCATACTTTATGTTAGTTGGGAAAATGTTAGTTGGGAAAATTTGTGGGAGCCTTACATTATCTTGATTTCAAATGCTTAAAAATAAATAAATGAGGATGTTTAAAGTGTGTAAGGCTTCATGTTCGAATTTACAAAAATGGAATTATTCATTATATTCCAAATTTATATAAAAGGATTAAATATAAATTTATTTATCGTATAAAATATGTAGTTGAAATTGTGTCACGCTAATATTTTTAGCTTTACATTATCTTTTTCTAAACTCTATTCTAAGTTTTTTTTTGGTTTTTCTTTAATATTTAAATTTTCAAATGAGTTATTTATTTATTTATTTCAAATTAAATTTTCAAATAATTTATTATATTTATTTCTTTATATTGTATTTTAATATTAATTAAATATATTTGAGTTGAATTTTTCTGGTTTTTACATTTTTTTTATTATTTATAAATATGCCCAAATATTTATATTGATAGCTGAAAAGATTACATAAAAGGTTATAGTGAAATTTCTTCAAAACTTGGATAGTTTAGGAATAATTAGATATCACCATTCCAAGTGCATAGAGCAAAGCAACCATATCCGATGCATGAACCAGGATACCTTTGACAAAAATATTTCAAAAGTTGATCGTATAAATAACATATCGGAGATACTATTGTTTGTAGACATGAAAATAAGACAAGTCTTGACATATAAACTGCAACATAAAGTAACTAAAAACATAAAGTGTAGTAAAACTTCAGTATGGACACATAGACAAATATATTCCTTCCACGATGAAGCCTGTAATAGTTGTTTGAAGAAACTTAGTCTACAATGATGACTGGCGAGCACAGGGAGACATTTTCATAGGAATTGTGCAATGGTAGTTCAAAATTTGCGTCAATAGTGCTGAGAGGCACAACATTGATAATCACAGGCTCTTCTTGATGGTCATTTGAATTGGTATCAGAATCTAACACTATATAACGTTCCACTTGATCCAACCTTACCACTATATTGTCCAAGTTGTATCTGATGTCCCACAATATGCACTTGATCTCCTCCTAGCCAACAAAGAGTTTATAGTTATCAACTTGCCTATCACAGATAACCATGCTAAGCAATGTCTCCATTTGATGATGGTGAGTGATAGAGCGAAAAAAAATGAATTTGTCTCCTCTGAAACAATCATGCATCGGACACCCATTTGAGACTACTTCCACTTATCTTAGAGTCAGAGAAGTATTTACGATCTCCAAATTCCTTGGTTTCCAAATTGAGTATTTCCTTTATGAGCTCAAGAGGGGCAGCCTCAAAGAAATTCACTGTGGATTCCCACCCAAACAAGTGTTTGTGGCTTGAGGAGGATGCCCTTGGCGCACCACCCCATCAGGTGATAAGAATTGGCATGAAGCCATGTAAGACCTTCTAATAAAACACTTGACCACAAACATAGAAAAATGAGAAACGACCCAAGTAATATCACGACAAGAGTGTAGTTTCATTTGGACATAGAAGGAAGGGGTGAAAACAAGGAAAAAACAAAATGGAAAAGTAAACGAAGAACAACCCAAAATAAGCAAAAGCAAACTATTAGATTGTAACATAGTAAGACAAAATGCAAAGACAAGTTTGGGAGTGGCAAAAACTAGGGTCAAAACCAAATGGAAAATCTACCCGAATACCAAACCCCACAAATAAGCACTAGGAAATTATTTGATATTTACATCTTATTGGGCTGATGTATCAGAGTTACGTGTAATGTAAGATAAATTGTATGTGAACATTTTAATTAAAATATATTTATTTAACTTAATTTATAATATTTTTTAAATGAAATCTAAAAGCAAAAAGGTATGAGGGAGATATAGTGGTGTAAAATAATATTTCATAACCATATTTAAATTTAATTAATAAGCACATAAAAATTTAATACTTACAATAAACTTGTAAATAGGTGTTTTATAGTACCATGAGTCAATACCATGGCTTATCAATACCACATGCCCAAAAATCATAACTCGTTTCAAAATCAAAATATTTTACAATTATTTTATTTTATAACATTTTTAAAATTAAATCTAAAAGCAAACAAGTATAGTGAAATATTGTAATGTCCAATAACATTTTGACTTGGCCAAAATGAAATAAAATAAAAACTAATTAATAATTATAATTATCATAAAATATTAGACTTGGTAAAATTACATAAATTAAAAATAAATAAAAATATATAAGATAGTAATATATATTAATTATATTAATAATTAAACCATTTAGTATTCACTCTAATTCTGGCTTTACCAAGTTTTTCGAGACGAACAAAATTGCCTTGATAGCACAACTTTCTTTTGGCAGTGAAAAATTGATCCCCTCACATTTGATAGATCTGAAATTAAGATAGATCTAATGTATTAATAAAGATATTTTGATTCTTGATTTAATTTATAAATTATTTTTTTTCAATATTTCATTTTATATGATATTTATTATTAATTTCAATTTAGTAAATTTTTAAAGGAAAATATTTTGTATGATGTAAAAATTTGAGAAAAATGTTTTTTAAATAGTTATAATGTTTTAAGTGTGATAAAACTTTGTTATTAGAACAAAAGACAAGGATATTAACAAGTTGGATATAAATAAGGAAAAAAAATGGTTCATCAATTTGAAGATTGTTAATTTTGTAGGACGATAAACAAGTCTTTCCCGAGTTACTTTGATTATGATGTTATAATGGTTTTTACAATCCAAGAGGTTGATATTTTTTTAATATGACTTTTTTTAAATAAATATATATTAATTAAAAAAGTTCTATGTTTATGTTTCGTTAAGAATTTGTCTTTTTTAAACATAAAAAAATAGGTTAACAACACAAGACCCAGAGGCATCTAGCAAGAGTGAAATCTTGCGCCAATACAAATTACTAAAAAGTAATTCCTAGTAACATGGTTTTCTTTGAGTAACCATGATGAGTCAACTTACATATGAAGATAGTAGCCATTGATAATTATCCCCATTATTAATTTAACAACTAAATGATAATGAATTTTTCCACTAAAAAATATCCTCATTCAAAAAAATATCTATAAATAATAATAACTTTTATATAAAAATAATTCAGTTATCTTGCACAGAATCGAGATGCCTTGAAATCAAGAAACCCAAAAACCTAAGTCCGCCTTTGACATTCATGTGAATGGTGGACTTGCCGTCAAAATATCATAAGGATATTTAAAAGAAAATCTAAAATTGAAATGATAATCGCACCAAGTCACCCAATACATATGGAGTAGGCAACTTTCGTATGTATGTTTTAGCTATTTTAATTTAAAAGTTTTGTATTCAATTGTTATATCTCAAGTTCATTTTCCTCTCTCTTAATTTAGTTTACTTCATTAAAATGTGTAAAATTTACTGAGGAAGATTAAAAAGTGGAGTTGTTTCAATATTAAATTTTGAACTAGATGGAAAATATTTTGAATTTTTCGAAGAAGGTTTTATTTCATATCCCCAAATTATTATAAATATTTTTATTTACCATAGTTAAGGGAAAAGAATATTATCTGTTATATAAGTTTATATTTTTGTTTTTCAGTAAATGGAGATAAAAAAAAATGATTTCCTAGTAGCAGGGATATCATGTAACTTCTGAGGAGGGAAGTTAAGACATAGATAAAAAAAAAAAAAACAATTGCAAAACCCTAACCGCCCTATTCCCCAACTGTGAAATGTTTTCTAGGAAAAAGGAGGGGTATTGTGTTGTAGAGGACAGGCAATAGGAAAGGGGGAAGGACTTACCACGTCTGGTGCGGATCAGATGGTAAGGGCGTAGAGTGCGTGCAACTAGCAAAGGCGATAGTCTTTGAGTAAGCTAGGGGGGAGAATGGTCTCGAAAGACAGTCTCATGGTCGGGTGAATGACTAGCTGCAGAGAACAGGGTGACCTTATCTAGGAAATAGAAAGAGGAAGTGCACTTACGGAAGACGACACAGGTATGTGGCCCTGACTTGATCCAAAAGGAAAATAATGTTTAATTTCTGTAAGTTGCAGTTCTCAAGAGTAGTGTAAAAGGGTACAAAAAAAGAAAATAGGGAGGTCGGGTGGTTCTTTACATAAAATTGTTAACCGGGTAGCAACGGCAGTATGCTAGCAAGAAGAGGGTCAAACCCAGAATCTGCACAGTAACCGTCTCTGTTTAGACAAATTTTCTCCTCTCAGATTTGAAACTAAAACATGCTGGTAATTTGGGCGTTAACAATATTTGGTAAGGGCAGTCAAAATGAATTTGTTGCAAAGATTCATACCTCATATAATAACCAGTTTCAAGAGACAGAGAATGAAAGCAAACGAAACCCTTAGACAGACAATGAAAATTAGGACAGCTGCTCCAGGGTACATTAAGTAACCAAATGTGAAAACACTGTGCAAAGCGTAGAGAGACCTGAATATAGAAGAATGTGCAGCATTGATTAAAGACCAGAGTTATCCTCAGGTGGCTTAAAATCTTTGGACTGAGCCTATTTTTTTTTTTTCTGTTTAACAGACTTATAAGTATATAAGTAGAGAAGAAGAAAAATCGTTGCCTTGCCGCGAAGTTGTTTCTACCATATAAAAAAAACACTAATCTAAAAACAGAGACCATTATAGGTTGTGTTATGGAGTGTCGTAGCAATGTTTTATTTTCCCTGTAATAAGGAAGGGCTAGAAAATAGTATGGCACGGCAAGAGACCGCTCTATGAGCAATATCCAACGGTGGAAAGATCCAAAGGAAAAACTGGGTTTTGAGCAAGAAGGAGCAACAAGGTTGGGTAGGGTTACTAACCTTCCACACCTAACATTTCCACATGATACAAGACTCAGAACTTGGTAGAAAACAGAAGCTAAAGAGGAAGAAGCTACAGATTGTGATTGAGAGCGGGGTTCGGGCAATCTTGAAAGGAGAAGATACATGCAAAACCAACCATAAGACAAATACATAAATCACTAAAAAGCTGTGTATATATTTACATCTTAAATAAAGAATGGAACTTGGGTAAATGTTGTGCAAAAACCCTGAATTATAAATTAAAAGAGTTATAACACCTATACAGAGAAGCCGCGGTGCGGAAATTCTTGTCAAGCATAAACAAAGAGACTACCCTATCAATAAAAGTAATACATCTTCCCTAATAAATTACGGTCCAATAGGAAGATAGCTAACATGCTGAGAGAAAAAGAAACATAAGTGTGCGTAAAACTTTATAAACAATCATTATGGTCTGAAACAGGGAAATTGTAGTCAGATGCCCAGACCCTTGTTTTTAAATTACATAAGTCATTACAATAAAAACTAGAGCTTGGAGGGGGCGAAAATACTCTCCATCTCCTTGTTCATCAATTATGAAAGAGACATGGAGGACTATACTCCTTTGAAACATAAGAGAACCTCTGAAGCAGCAGACAAGGCCACTGCCGGAAAAATTCCCATACCTGGAGCTCTGGTCAGGACAAAGGTGGGTTTTGCTTAGTTGTGTCTAGGCCACCGAGCGAAGGATAGGTGCCCAGCCTGTATGAGAGCAACCCATGTATCACAAATTAGACAATAGTGGAAGTCATGCATGCTGCAGTAACAAAATTTAAAGAAATTAACCTCGTTCTTTGTCAAGGAACTTACCCACTAAAGGGAAACTCTGGCCAGCGAATGAGCATCACTGTTTCGGTGCTACAGGACGCTTCCATTGTCGAACCCACCTGCAAACGCATAACATATGTGCCAAACACGACTTCTTCAACAAAAAAGAAAAGAAAACAAAGGAGCGCATAGTCAAACGGTTGTAGAGGAACATGACTATGTTCGTTTATTTACCTGAAGAGTTTGGTGTCAATTCCGCCAGCAACCGAGCAGGGACTGTGAGTCGGCTCTCTGGTCTACATGCATAGGCTGAGCTCAAGCAGGCCCACAGAGAAAGTTGCCTAACCAAATGGGGTCGTCACCCAAGGCCGGCGATAGAATAGGTCGGCAGCCCGCGAAAACTCTGCCACCGTTGGATAGCAAGGAGCGTTCCCCACCATAGATGAGGCGGGGAATACCATGCAAGGCAAAAGATTAGATAGCCTGCTGGCCTCATACAGCATGGAGCAAGGCAGGAGTTAATACACATGGAAACGGATAAGGTATGCCATGTGATGGCGAGTTGGAAATAAAAAGTTACCTCATGTTTGAATGTCGCGTGGTTAACATGCATGAGGCCACACAGAGATTTTTATAAAAAAAAAAAAAAAAAAACAGTACACCAGCCTTTAAATCAATACTGTATATTAGGTGGTGTGCATATAGTGGCATAGGGTGAATTTTTCATAGGCAGAAGGGTAAATATAACCAATAGGTATCCACGGTTACGTAGAACTTTACATATATGATATATAAAAGAAATTATGAAGTGGAGATATGACAAGTGGTATCAGAGCTTAGGGACAAAAACTGTGGCCTCTGGGGACTGACAACACACTATATTTACAACTTATTTCATCTCCAATGAGTAAATAAAGAAACAGAAAATGTGATAACCCTTCCACTGTTACTTGTTTTGTGGTAAGCAGAGGAAAACAAAGGACTGACAACATGAGGAGAACAGACAGTGCGTCACACAAGTTTGTGGCGGGTTAGGGGCCTGCAACGGGTCCTGGAAACAGTCCAGAGTTATGGATTCAGCTGGGTGAGGAGGCGCACAATACCAATCTGGCAATTTGGAGACGGTACAAGAGTTGAAAAATGAAATGGCCCGGTTATGGGAAGATAATGCAAGGTTAACTATGGAACAGGAGAGGATCATAAAAAGCATATCCGACAGACAGAATCAACAGCCACCGAATCCCAGTGCTGAGAAACAAAGAATGTCAGGAGAACAGAATCCCCACACAGAACCCGAAGATTCGGAAGGAAGGGAGGAGGAACACCCGGATAATGCTTCCGAACAGCAGACATCCAAAAGGCAACAAATCGAGTTGCAAGGGGAATTTCGTAAAATCAAGTCACCACACTTTGACGGAGAACAGGAGGAAGCAATGGAGGCCTAGTTGATTAATATGAACAAATACTTCCAGCTATATGAGTACGATCACAACCTCAAGGCACGGTTGGCCATTTTCCAATTACAGGGAAAGGCCACCTTATGGTGGGAAGAGGTTAAGATGGTAAGGGGAGTAAGCGAACAGAATATCACCTGGGAGAAATTTCAAAGATACTTTAAGGAAAGGTACTTGACTGAGCACTTCTACGACGAGGAGGCAAGGGAATTTCATGACCTACATCTGGGGCAGCAAACTATGGACGAATTTATCACTCGCTTTACTTCCTTACTCCGTTATGTGCCCTATATAGGGGAAGAAAAAACTAAAGTACAGAGGTTTGTCAGTAGCTTACCATTGAGTATGACGGAAAGAATTGAATTTGACAACCCAAAGATGATGGACGAGGCTATACGCAAAGCCTGAATTTGCTACCAGCAAAGTAAGCAGAAGGGAGAGATCTTGGGTAAGAAATGGGTCAATAAGAAAAGCAGCAAGTTGGCTGGAAGTACTAAAGGTAATCATGGTGGAGGTAACAAAGGATTCGCCAAGGGGCAAATAAGTAGAAACTCATAGAAAAATTCGCTCCAATTAAAGCCCCCCAATGAGTCCAGAACCAATGACCAACCCGGGAAAATAGACAACGAAGGGACAACAAGGCCCCCAGTGCAATGTTGGGGTTGTGGTGGGCCCCATTATGTGAAAAACTTTCCCCGGTGAAAAGGAGCTGAATAGGTTTCCCAGGTCTATGAATCCTCTATAGTTGGCAATGTAGGACGGAGTCTGCCAAAGATTAATGCTACTTTGGAAGATCACCAGGCAGAGTACCAGCCAACCATGGTGGAATTTGAAGGTAAACTCTTAGACCTTGTTGTAACTGTTTTAATTGACCCTGGTGCAACGCTAAGTTATATTAGTCCTAGAATTGTGGATCATTATAAGTTGCAGCCTGTTAAGTTTAAGGACCCTTGGCTAGTTCAGTTGGCAATAGGGGAAAAAAGACGGGTTATGGCTAGGGTCAAAAACTACCCTTTAAAACTAGCCGGATAGTCAGTCACCGCGGATTTAAATGTGCTTCCCCTTCGCTCGTATGATATATTGATTGGTATGGACTGGTTAGAAAAACACTGGTCCATAATTAATTGTAAAACCAAGACTATCAGTTATAAGGATGAGCTTGGAATAAAACAAGAGATGCAGGGGATTAAGTGACCAGTGCAGATTCAGACCATAACTACCTCAGAGTTAGCAAAATGCATCAGGAAAGGAGGTCAGATTTATGCCATCCAAGTGGGGTATGCCAACTCAAAAGATAAAACATCCACATTAGAGAATATTCCTGTGATACGAGAATTTTTCGATGTGTTTCCGGAAGAGATTCCCGAACTGCCACCCAAAAGTGACATAGATTTTACCATCGAATTAGTGCCAGGAGCAGCCCCAGTCTCTCGAGCGCCCTAGAGAATGAGTGTACCAGAATTGATGGAGCTGAATATGCAATTACAGGATTTGTTAGACAAAAATTACATTCGCCCCAGTGTGTCCCCTTGGGGAGCCCCAGTATTGTTCATTAAGAAAAAGGACGGGACCCTCCGCATGTGTATGGACTATCGTCAATTAAACAAATTGACAATTAAAAACAAGTACCCCCTACCCCGCATAGATGAACTGTTTGACCAGGTGAGAGGGGCAACAATTTTCTCGAAGATTGATTTGCGGTCAGGTTATCACCAAATCCGGATTAAAGAGGAAGACATAGCTAAGACAACTTTTAGAACTCGGTATGGCCACTATGAGTTTGTGGTGTTACCCTTCGGGTTGACCAATGCCCCCACCACCTTTATGTGCCTGATGAACAATGTGTTTCATCGGTATTTGGATAAATTTGTGCTGATCTTTATTGACGATATATTGATTTACTCTCGGACTATGGAGGAGCATTAGGAGCACCTCAAGTTAGTATTGCAAACCCTACGAGAACACCAATTATACGCTAAGTTCAGTAAATGTGAATTCTTTAAAGAGCAGATACAATATGTAGGCCACATCATTGCTAAAGATGGGATCGTCGTGGATCCTGAAAAGATAAGGACCATTATGGAATGGCCAGTACCCAAAGATGTGGTGGACATCCGATCTTTCATGGGATTGGCAAGCTATTACAGATGGTTTGTAGAGGGATTTTCAAAAGTAGCTTATCCAATCACATCCTTACAGAAAAAGGGAAGAACCTTCAGGTGGACTCCTGAATGTCAAAGAAGTTTCGAACAACTCAAATATTTACTCACCACAACACCTATTCTAAATATAGCCGATCCTAGTAAAGATTATGTGGTGTGCACTGACACAAGTAAGGAAGGGGTAGGAGGTGTGCTGATGCAGGAAGGAAAAGTGATAGCATACGAATCAAGGAAGTTAAAAGAGCATGAGCAAAAATATTCTGCTTACGATCTAGGGTTGGTAGTTGTGATTCACGCCCTGAAAATGTGGCGACATTACCTTATGGGAAGAAAATTTTTGTTATTGACAGACCACCACAGTCTGACCAATTATTTTAGCCAGCCCACTCTAAATGCAAGGCAAGCACGGTGGGTGGATTTCCTAAGCGGTTTTGATTTTGAGATCAAGCATTTAAAAGGGAAGGAGAATTGGGTGGCGGACGCTCTGAGTCGGAAATTGCAATGCCTATACGAGATTTCTTGTTGTAAATGGAAACGCCCCTTCAGGGAGATGATTAAAAAGGCAGCCGAACAAGATGTTGTTTATCAACAAATAAAACAGCAAGTGCAGCAATCAACCAGCAAAGAAAAACAGTCGGATTATGCTTTGGATGCTGCTAGGATGTTGCATTATAAAGGAAGACTGTACATGCCTAATCAGAGCAATATTAAAAATCTGATATTGGATGAGTATCATAAGAGTCATTATGCTGGACACCCAGGATATCAAAAGATGATCAATGAACTTTGAAAAGAATATTATTGGCTGGGTATGAAGAAAGACGTGGTTGGTTACTTGGCAGGATGTCTAGAATGTCAGTAAATTAAAGCAGAACACCAACATCCTGCGGGTTTATTACAACCATTACCCATTTCCGGAATGGAAGTGGCAAACCATCTCTATGGACTTTATAACAGGTTTGCCTAAGTCAAAGAAGAATAATGACTCCATCATGGTGGTTGTGGACAAGTTAAGTAAGTCAGCACATTTTATACTGGTGCAATCCACATACAGAGCTGTGTAGATCGCCCATGTGTTCATGCAAAATATATTTAAGCTGCATGGGTTACCAAAGAAAATAATTTCAGACCGTGATGTAAAATTTACATCGGTCTTTTGGAAGACATTGTTTGAAGAATTGGGAACTCAGCTGAACTTTAGCATGGCTTATCACCCTCAAACTGACGGACAAACTGAACGGGTGAACCAAGTGGTGGAAGATATGTTAAGGGCATATGTGATGCAACAACCAACCAAGTGGGAGGACTATCTTCATTTGGTTGAGTTCGCATACAATAATGGCTACCACACATCACTGCGGATGAGCCCTTTTGAAGTGTTGTATGGGTAGAAGTGCCGCACCCCCTCAAGCTGGAGTGGACCGGAAGACAGATTGATGTTAGGTCTTGAAATGCTTAAGGAGATGGAGGAACTGGTTAAAAAGGTGCGCTCTAATATGAAGGCAGCTCAGGATAGGTAAAAGAAATTCGTTGACTGGAAAAGGAGGTTTAAGGAGTATCAGGTCGGTGATCATGTGTATGTGAGAATTCGAGCAAAAAAGAGCACATTACAGTGGACCGGTTGCGCTAAGTTGGCACCTCGATACTATGGACCATTTCAAATCTTAGCAAGAATTGGGCCGATGGCTTACCAGCTCGCTCTGCCTAGTCACATCTGAGTCCACAATGTATTTCATGTCTCCGTGTTAAAAAAAATATGTTTATGATCCTAAACATGTGATTAATTGGCAGGATATTCAGGTAAGAATTATCTCAGATAGATCAATCTAAATGTTTTCTCCTAAAGGAAAACTGACTCAGGATGTTGCCTGTTGCAGGTAGAACCAGAAGGAGAAATCCAAGTCGAGCCACTGAGCATCCTAGACCGAAGAGAAGTCACGCTGCGGAAGCAGGATATTACCCAAGTTAAAGTGCAGTAGCAGCACTTTGGGCTCGATGAGGCCACTTGGGAGGATGAAGAACTCATGAAACAGACTTACCCAGGGCTGTTTATAAACGAAAGACATCAAGACAATGTCTAATTTCAGGAGGGGGAGATGTCATATCCCTAGACTATTGCAAATATTTTTATTTACCACAGTCAAGGGAAAAGAATATTATCTGTTATATAAGTTTATATTTTTGTTTTTTAGTAAATGGAGATGAAAAATAAATGATTTGCTAGTAGCAGGGATATCATGTAACTTCTGAGGAGGGAAGTTAAGACATATATAAATAAATAAATAAAAATAGTTGCAAAACCCTAACCGCCCTATTCCCAAACCCTGGAATGTTTTCCAGGAAAAAGGAGGGGTACTGTGCTATAGAGGACAGGCAGTAAGAAAGGGGGAAGGACTTACCACATCTGGTGAGGATCAGATGGTAAGGGCACAGAGCGTGTGCAACTAGCAAAGACGATAGTCTTTGAGTAAGCTAGGAGGAGACTGGTCTCGAAAGACAGTCTCATGGCCGGGTGGATGACTAGTTGCAGAGAATAGGGTGACCTTATCTAGGAAATAGAAAGAGGAAGTGCACTTACGGAAGACGACACAGGTATGTGGCCTTGACTTGATCCAAAAGGAAAAGAATGTTTAATTTCTGTAAGTTGCAGTTCTCTAGAGTAGCGTAAAAGGGTACAAAAAAGAAAATAGGGAGGTTGGGCAGTTCTTTACATAAAATCGTTAACTGGGTAGCAGTGGCAGTACGCTATCAAGAAGAGGGTCAAACCCAGAATCTGCACAGTAACTGTCTCTGTTTAGACAGATTTTCTCCTCTCAGATTTGAAACTAAAACATGCTGGTAATTTGGGCGTTAACAGTATTTGGTAAGGGAAGTCAAAATGAATTTGTTGCAAAGATCCATACCTCATATAATAACTAGTTTCAAGAGATAGAGCATGAAAGCAAACGAAACCCTTAGACAGACAATGAAAATTAGGACAACTGCTCTAGGGTACATTAAGTAACCAAATGTGAAAACACTGTGCAAAGCGTAGACAGACCCGAATATAGAAGAATGTGCAGCATTGATTAAAGACAAGAGTTATCATCAGGTGGCTTAAAATCTTTGGACTGAGCCTATTTTTTTTTCTGTTAAACAAACTTATACGTATATAAGTAGAAAAGAAGAAAAATCATTGCCTTGCTGCGAAGTTGTTTCTACCATATAAAAAAAACACTAATCTAAAAACAGAGACCATTATAGGTTGTGTTATGGAGTGTCGTAACAATGTTTGATTTTCCCTGTAATAAGGAAGGGCTAGAAAATAGTATGGCGCGGCAAGAGACCGCTCTATGAGCAATATCCAATGGTGGAAAGATCCAAAGGAAAAACTAGGTTTTGAGCAAGAAGGAGCAACAAGGTTGGGTAGGGTTACTAACCTTCCACACCTAACATTTCCACATCATACAATACTAAGAACTTGGTAGCAAACAGAAGCTAAGGAGGAAGAAGCTACAGATTGTGATTGAAGAGCGGGGTTTGGGCAATCTCGAAAGGAGAAGATACATGCAAAACCAACCATAAGACAAATACATAAATCACTAAAAAGCTGTGTATATATTTACATCTTAAATAAAGAACGGAACTTGGGTAAATGTTGTGAGAAAAACCTGAATTATAAATTAAAAGAGTTATAACACCTGTACAGAGAAGCCACGCGCGGAAATTCTTGTCAAGCATAAACAAAGAGACTACCCTGTCAATAAAAGTAATACATCTTCCCCAATAAATTACAGTCTAGTAGGAAGAGAGCTAATATGTCGAGAGAAAAAGAAACACAGATGTGCATAAAACTGTATATACAATCATTATGGTCTGAAACAGGGAAACTGTAGTCGAACACCCAGACCCTTGTTTTTAAATTACATAAGTCATTACAATAAAAACTGGAGCTTGGAGGGGGCAAAAATACTCTCCATCTCCTTGTTCATCAATTATGAAAGAGAATGGAGGATTATACTCCTTTGAAACATAAGAGAACCTCTGAAGCAAAAGACAAGGCCATGGTCGGAAAGATTCCCATACCTGGAGCTCTGGTCAGGACGAAGGTGGGGTTTCCCTTAGTTGTGTCTAGGCCGTCGAGCGAAGGATAGGTGCCCAGCTTGTACGAGAGCAACCCATGTATCACAAATTAGACAATAGTGGAAGTCATGCATGCTGCAGTAACAAAATTTAAAGAAATTAACCTCATTCGTTGTCAAGGAACTTACCCACTAAAGGGAAACTCCGGCCAGTGAATTAGCAGCACTGTTTTGGTGCTGTAGGATGCTTCCATTTCCGAACTCACCTGCAAATGCATAACATATGTGCCAAAAACAACTTCTTCAATGAAAAAGAAAAACAAACAAAGGAGCGCATAGTCAAACGATTGCAGAGGAACATGACTCTGTTCGTTTATTTACCTGAAGAGTTTGGTGGCAAGTCCTCCAGCAACTAAGTAGGGCTGTAAGTTGGCTCTCTAGTCTGCATGCATAGGCTAAACTCGAGCAGGTCCGCAAAGAAAGTTGCGTAACCAAATGGGGCTGTCACCCAAGGCCGGCGATAGAATAGGTCGGCAACCCGCGAAAACTCTGCCACCGTCGGATAGCAAGGAGCGTTCCCCACCATAGATGAGGTGGGGAATACCATGCAAGGCAAAAGATTAGACAGCTTGCCGGCCTCGTACAACATGGAGCAGGGCAGGAGTTAATACACATGGAAACGAATAAGGTATGCCATGTGATGGCGAGTGGGAAATAAAAAGTTACCTCATGTTTGAATGCTGTGTGGTTAACATGCATGAGGCCACATAGAGATTTTTATAAAATAAAAATAAAAAACAGTACACCAACCCTTAAATCAATACCGTATGTTAGGTGATGTGCATATAGTGGCATGGGGTGAATTTTTCATAGGTAGAAGGATAAATATAACCAATAGGTATCCAAGGTTACATAGAACTTTACATATAAGGTATATAAAAAAAAATAAAAAAAATTGAAGTGGAGATATGACATTCTATTAGGATATGAATTTCAAAACCAAAATCAAATCGAGAAGGTTTGATTAAGTAGAAATTTCAAAATCAAATTGACTATGAAATTTGGTATTTTTTTTTACAGTTCTCAATACTTCAAGAACAATTGTAATAATTTGAATAAAACAAGTTCATGAATTTAAGAAATTTGTAGTTTTATATCAAGGAAGTTCATGAATTTAATAAATTTGAGTTTTCATAGACACTCCAAGAATAGTTGTAATAATTTGAATAAAACAAGTTCATGAATTTAAGAAATTTTGTAGTTTTAAATCAAGGAAGTTCATGAATTTAATAAATCTGAGTTTTCATAGATTTCACACTCGGTAACAGTTACAACAATTTCAATAGAGGAAATTTACGAATTTACAAATTATGTGATATTATTTAACATGGTCTAATCTCACATTAAGGTAAGAGTTTCAAAACCAAACCGACTATCAAATTGAACCGTTTTCACAGTTGACCACTCTAGTAATAGTTTCAGCAATTTGAACAAAAGAAGTTTATGAATGTGAGAAATTTGTAACTTTCACAGTTGCAACAATTTCAATAAAGAAAAAAGTTCCTGAATTTATGAAATTTGTACCCTTATTTGACATGGCCCAATAAGCCCCTCAAATTCCATCCATAAGCTCTAGAAATGTTTATATTTCAAAGTTAGCCACAAAATCAAAGGGTTGATGTGCTAGATCAACCATGACTTTGACCCGACATTATATTGGAGTCAAGATTGATTCGAAAGGAACTCATGTATAAGGATTTGCATAATTTCATGTTCTCACTCAGAAGGAGACGTATCATTAACCTATGTTAAGTGATAAGAAATCACTAAGATAAATATTTTGATGTAATTAAAAAGTTTTTAAAACTAATGATAAATAAAATAAAAATTTATATTTTTAAACTAAAA
>APFE030798221.1:51877-70155 GCA_000404065.3 Pinus taeda
CTGAAAAAAACTGCACGAAGCACTTAGAGGGGATCCAAGTCGAATTAGCGGGTGGCCACCAATATCCACTTGGATCAGCAAGTGTCATCATGGTTGTCCAAGGTCTATCTCAAGTGTCGCGCTTGTCGCTTTCAACTTTAAGATAGTCTCACCGAGGGCATGTTTTATCTTGTTGTACTAGTGGTATGTGTTATCTTATCGTCGAAGTATGCTAAGTGTATGATCAAAATGTCAAGTCTGCACAATTTCACTTGCTCTCAACACTTAGCCATTTTCCTAAAAATCTATCTCACCGGAAAACCCTCTTCCACTGGATCCCAATTGAGTTGCACTACGCAGTCTCAACCCTCAGTGGCCTTGCTCTATTGCGCAGTGCTTGAGGTTGTCCTCCAGGTCAGTTTCACTGCACAATCTCAGACGTGAGCATCCTTTCTGCCTCCCAGAACTGCGCAGAAACTGCCTCCATGTCCAAACTGAATTGCGCATTTCTCAAGCACATTCATCAAGCCTCCTTTTGGTTTTTTGGAACCTTATATTGCACCAAGACTTGGGTCTGTACTAATCTCAAAACTACGTAGAAATGTCTTGTTGGTCCTTTGTTGCTTTTCTTTGCACTGCATTCAAAAACTGCCAGACATGTCCAACAGGCCTCCTATTGCCTATCCTGCACTGTTCTCCAAAACTACGCAGTCATGCTCAACAAGTCCCTTAAAACCATGTCATGCCTTGCTCTTGAAAACTGCGCAAAATTTCCCAATAGGTCCCCTGCAACCTTGTCTTTCCTTCCTCCAAGAACTGCGCATAAATGCCCAGTAGGTCCCCTACAACCCTATCTTGCCTTCCCTCCAGAAACTGCACAGAGGTGCCCCTCAGGGTCCCACCTTGTAGTTGCCACTGGTGTCCTTCACTATGCAATTCTGCCTCCCAGTGGTCACTGCACAGGTTTTCTCGATAGTGCAGGTTGTCCTCCCTAAGTTCCTCATTCCATCATGAGCCTCTCTTTGCGATGTCTCAGTGAGTTTTCCTCCCTCCCTGTCACTCAGAAGACGATAACAATGCATCATGCTAGACTAAGATGTTTTGGATTTGATGTCATCCCGTCATGAGTGAATTGCAAGAACAGGTACATTGACACATCATGGCGAGATAACGAACGAGATGAAGAAGGAGTGCACATGCTAGAAGACTTGCTTGCAGTTGGACGGATGTACCAAGCACATCAGGAAACAAGCGAAAGGAACATATGCATTGAACCATCATGCAACACCAAGACCATTGAAGACCCCACAACGCTATGCCATGCGAAGGAGAAGACAAAGCACACCAAAAGTACATCCATCACTCAGTAGCTCAACAACTTGACATAGACACTGTAGTCAGCGAGTACATGTTAGTAGTTTCATGTCAAGTTGTGTCATGAGTTGCCTTGGCAACATCACCGCTATGGTCCATATCCATTGTAACTCAATGTAATGTAAAGTGAAGTCTGTAGAAATTTTGAATAATTTAACACATATTCAACAGAGATTATCCTGATCATGTACTATTGCGGAAAACATACACAATACATAAGCTCCTCTACGTTGATCATCAATATAGCAGCATCAATAACAATAAAACATCAAGAGCATTCACACATTAACACAGTATGTATCCCGGGGAAAGCATCTCGCTAAAAACCCCAACTATCTGTAAATTAATGATTGAGTCATGTAACATTACACAGCATAATACTTCTCACAAGTATCTCCACCTCTGTTACACACAATACAGCTCAGATCTGAATCAAACACTGGCTCAAATCTCTTCCGCTGCTTGCCTGCCTCCGCTGCTCAATACCTGCACAAGAACCGGTGATAATTCCAAGGCAGCCACGTATTTCCTTGGCTAAATCACGTGAAGAAAAAGCTACAATATGGGCAAACTCATTGGCATACTCAATCCCTTGATTTGTGCAAGAACTCATGCACAACTATAGTCACAACTGATAGCAATCTGATTCTCTAACACCTGTCCCTGTTGAACTAAACATGCACTGACATGCAACTGAGTTAACTGATGTATTCATAGTTGTATTATGAGTTAATAACTTGTGAATTAATTAATAACTAATTCACCCAACTCATCTCTAGTCTATTTGCCAGTTAGACTAAATACAACCAGTTTAACAAAGCTAAACTGAACACAACTCCATCAACTGCACCTCCAGTCCACTAAACTCAACTCACTTGAGTTCTAACTGAAGTCATGCATGCAAATATTCAACTAACCCATAAGAACCACGTATTTCCTTCATGCAATTGCATGTGCCACATCCGTAGCTCGAACTGAAGTGCTCCAAAAGAATAAGACAAAGTTTATAGTCCAAATATTATTGTGAGATAATAATATTTGACTTTTCTATTTTTGACAGCCAGTCTAAAAATAGACTTGATCACTCACACTGTGATCACTCACACTTCATCAAAAATAGAAGTCCATCTATTTTTCCAACTTGATCAGTCATCCATAAACAACAAACTGCAATCCATAGACATGATCCATATGTCTAAAAATAGACATAGTCTAAAAATAGACTTGCGCCAAAAATAGCCTGCGGGCCCACTTAGTGAAGGCGACTCTTTTCACTAAGCTCCATCATCTTGTTGCAATCTCAACAGAAAATTGATTTACTCAATTTGACTAAGGATAAAGTTAAATTGAGCCTTTCTTGCTACATTTTTTCAACAATGCCTCTTAGAAAGAAAGGGATTTTTCACCATCCCTATCCAGTACCCATGGAATGTACTGTAGCACTACCCCTCACTATTGTTGTTGCTACTGCAACAACTTCAACTTAGAAGCATCCAAAAAAACCATTGAATCAACTGTGTTTGCAACTGTCTACTGGGAAAACCATGTTGTTGCTAACTTTGCTATTGAGCCTCCTGCTCTGGTTTCAACACTACTCTGCACTCCTCAGTATTTAACTAACACTGATCCTCCTGCTACTGAATATTGTGGGCTTGTGTAGCAAGGTAAATATCCATGAGGAGAACACCTCAATGGACCTTGCCCAAATTTCGGCAATTCTGGGACTACGACTCTACATCGCCCCACCTCACTTGTGTAGGTATGGTTGCATGCACCCCCTCTGCCCATTTGGCCCAAAATTTCCTTCTACTAGACATCTATAGTTATTCCTCATCATCCTCATCTTGTTGGTCAACCCAACTGCCAACTGGATGAGGCTCCATCTTGAGAGGTCTAACCTGCTCCCTCTCAACCACCACATCTCTAATATCTACCTTTCTCCTCAAGGTTGCTAATGTGTAGAGGCTGTCGATCCTGATATAAATCTGCTTGATTTGAATTGAAGCAACATGCTTGTGGTATACCTTCCCATTTTTGAAGACTAACTCATACCCTTTATCTTCAATCCTTATTTTTTCCATCAAATCATGTTTTATCGCACCATTCTCTACAACCCCTCTAATATCATCTCGATCTTGAGTGAGCTTTGTTAGGTATTGGACCACAGATTCATTCTTCTGCATCCTCGTGTTTCAAAGTTTGTTTGTAAGGGACAATTTTCTATGGTCACTGCTATCTTCGAATAACTCATTCAATGTCTTCCACATTGCTAAGGGTGTTTCTTTTCCATGGATATTCGAGACCACATGGTCTCTCACTCCCTCCAAGATTATTCTCTTCACCTTGGCTACATATTTCTTCCATTAGGCTAGGTTCCGGGGATCAATTGATCCTAGTTTTGTAATGTATGTCTTGACATAATCCTGCAAGCCATTTTCATCAGGAACTTCCTCCATGCGATCCTTCCAGGTAATGAAATTTGGGTTTCCTTCTAAGGCATACCATAATCTCACATTGAAGGCCATTCTCCTAAATTTGAAGAAAAACTACTACACTGAAGTTGCAAATTCGAACCTCTTGAGGAATAAACTTGAAATTCTTGTTCTAATATGAATCCAATTCTCATACCATGAAGAAATTTGATACAAATTGCAACTTCTCAAGAAATTAACCTAGAAACAAGACACAATTGTACTCTACTGATTTTAGAATGAAAATCACAATTTAGAACAACATGTATAGACATGCAATAAGAAAAACCCCAAATACACAATGATTTCTATGGGAACCCAATTGGGAGAAACCCCTCAAGCTTGTTTGCATTAATCAAATGAATAGGGAACCTATTACAATTGCTAACTCAAACTCTAAGCTCAACTTGCAAGAGAATAATTATTCTTTTCTCTATTGAATGAACACCTCTGGCCAACACTTAACTACTATATACCTCCATCAACCTCGTATTTCCTTCCATGGTTCCTGAGGAAATTAACCCCTATTATTTAGGAATTTCCTCCAAATTGATTATGCAATTCCCAAGGATTGATCATTCTCTCAACAACTCAATCGAGCACTAACAAATCTTCATTGAGCACTTTAGGTAAAATTTAAAATAGCTCAATCAAGAGTTTAACAAACCTTCAATCAGGGTTGTGAAAGGTTTAAAGAAATTCTCTCGATCGAGCCCTTATTTTCACTAGGAGTGAAGAGATAGATCAATTTATAACTAGATCGAGCTATAACTAGATTGAGATTTTTTAATCGTTAAATCCCACCAATAACCAAATATTAATTGATAATTTAATAATTTAAAAGAGATCAATCAAGCCTATAGCTTGATCGAGACCCTTTTTTGATAATTTTGATCATTTAAGAGAGCTCGGTCGAGCAATATTTAAGCCCTCAAATAGCTCGATTGAGGGCTAAAATATTGCTTGATCGAGCAATTAAAAAATGCTCACCGAGCTTCTTTTCTTTGAATTACCCTTCGTGTGCTTACCAAAAATCACAAACCACCTTCGTGGGTTCACCCAACATAGTGAAATCTAAACTCTATAAATAAATAAAATAGTGAAGACACTATAATATATTGCAAAGAAGTTCAAACTAAATGGAATGGTGGTAGCTTATCTTTGAATGTAGATGCATTGGCTATGATTATTTATCATAAATCCCATTATAAGAGGTAAAACTACCTCTTGACATAAAATCTATAAACATAATAGGAAAAAAACATAAGATCCAAAACCCTAACCTTTCGAGATGATTTGATACAATGAATATGATCCTTAAGGAGCCTACTTGATATTACATCTTCCAACACAATATATCTTTTTTTGCGGTGTTTCTTGGCTTGTTACAAAGATTGTTTTGAGTTATATATGTTTAGAAATCTGAAAAAAAAAATTATTAAGATTTTTATGTTGTATTAATTTCCGAAAATGCGTAGGAAGTGCCAAAAAAAGTTAAAATGTTCAGGACCTATAAAATTGTTGTAAATTTACCAAGGTGTAGGATCATGGGTGGCCACATATATCCACTTGGATCACCATTATAAAGTTATCATATCACAGATTGTAGTGAGGAGATAAAATAAATTTATCTTAGAGACTTGAAATTCCATTTCTTTGACCTTAAACTAGAGGATTCTTAAATCTAGTTCATCATTGTAGCTTTTAGGATTTAACCTAAACTATTCCTTCTTTGCCCTACATTTTGTCTTATCCATTGCATAGCATAAATAGTTCATATAGAGACTATGTATCTCTATTTTGGACTAAATGATCTCAAATTTTATGCATTTATCAACATGTACTTAGTTAAAGCAATGATTTAACCCTAAGTTATATTGTTTCTTGATGGATATTTATCAGTGATATATTTATATATTGATCCTATTGACAAAAAATAACACATGGGAATTTGCATGCAGGAGACCTATTTCCCTAAAATAATATATTATCTCCTATGCCATTCTTTTAACCTATTTTCCCATAAAATACAAGTGTATTACTGACGATTTCACAAATAGAGTTATATATTCTTGCAACATGCAATGTTATCCCCATAAGGATGTTTTTAATGCATATGAACTTAATAAGACACTACTATGCTGCTTAGGCAATTAAGATTAATCATTGTTCTATTCATGATTGTGCAAGTTTCCCAAGTCATGAATAGAACATGGGAACCTAACAATTGTGGAGTTATGGTTGAGACCTCAAACTAATTATCACAAGGTAAAAACAAAATATACTTTTCCTATATAGTTTCTTAGGTTTTTCCTTGCGAGGGTACAATGCCAAGGAGCAAGGTATCACTTATTACTAACGGTAGTAATAAATAAATTCATGGTTGGTTCTTCCTATTAGCAACATAAAAAGGTCCCTTGGTATCCGAGTGACTCCATCTAATTCTTAGCATCACTTCCGAACTCTCTTTTACTATTTATCTACAACTCATTTGAAGCTCTATTGAATCCACATTTTCCTGCCAAGTTCTCATTTTTTAAACCTATGATATCTTGTGCATCATTAAAGGGTGTTAAGGAGTGACATGTTTATTTCATACCACTTCTATAAACATGATTTTCTGATCCAGGTGGCTCCAAACACATGTAGAAGTGTTGACTTATATGGGCTTGACCCAGGTTTGGAAGAATTAATTACCAAACAAATCCTGCATCTACCGGCCCTTTTGGAAACAGCCCGTGGAGCGTGGACTGAGGTCTCACCCAAGGTAGCAGGAGAGGGTGCTGGAACTAGGTTTCCGCACCCTTGGGATGTCTTGATGTGGTCTGGAGGTTTCGCGCACCGTCTAGTGGCCTCGCGCTGCTTTTCTTCCGCATAGATCCGAACCAAGGCTATTCCTTAATACTACTTACTTAATGGATCATTATAGATCAGATCTACTTATCAGGGTATTTAAGCAAAAATTTAATCAAGATAACCAGTGCGTGCATTCAAAAGAGATACAGATTCACATTAACCCAGAACATATAGATTCAACAAAGATATTAATCATAAATCAATCAGATCCACAATAGTCCAGATTTAACACAGTGTTTCAGAATCAACTTATCTTTATTTCCACTTTATCACCGATACATCCAGATCTACCTTGCGCACTCAGCTGCAGGGGCCCACACACACAACTGCGGACTCTACCAGGCCTCTGCGCACGCAGCTACAGAGCCTCTATCTACCCACCAATACCCTCCACTCAAACTTACTGATGCACATCTAATCTTCACAGACCCATAGCACTATCATTCATTCCAATTCCATAAAAAAAACTTGTCTTCTACCCTTAGAGCCCCACTCTATTTATACATTCCCATGGTCCGCGGACCATGGGTAGGCTGACTCACTCCCTATTTTTCTATATTATTTCTTGGGTGGAGAACCCTTTGACTCGACCTTTTACATTTCATGCTCCACATATGTCAAAGTTTTTACAATATTTTTATCCTAACTTATAGGCTCTCAGCCCAAAAACTGCTACGCGGGACCTCCGCTACCCAATAAGAAGTCTAAGAGAACTCAGGAAGGGTCAAAAATCAAAGTGTTTGGATTGTGCTCGAACTAGGTTCATGTTGAAGATCTCATCATCATGATCGCGGTGGTGTGAACAATTCGTCAAACTGAGTCCGTATGCGAAAGTAAGGAGAAGTCAAAGTTCAGGGTTGACTGCGTAGGCTTAAGGATGCATCAATTTGGACAAAACCCAGCCATCGGATTCTGGCCAACCTGGGCTAGATTCCGGCTGAATTTTTGGCCTGTTTAATTTGTCTCCTTCGGTCATTTTTCAAATTTTCAAAAATGGCTAATTGTTTTTTTTAAAACAAAAAAAATATAATTTTGGGGTGGTGAGCCACCAACCCCACCACCCCCCATATCCAATGTACAAAAACCAAAAAAAATAATTAATTAAGGACGATGGGCCATGACCCTTGCCGACCCTCCCTCAACCACTAGAGCCCACACAACCATACAAATAAACATGGTGGGGGGTGCGCATTGTCAACCTTGTTGCCCCTCCACCTCACCCAAGTAGTAAATGTGCAACAACATATGGGGGGAGCGGGCCACCGCGCCTCCAAAAAATAACACGCAATATGGTAGAATTAGGAGGGCTGGATTTGATCCCCCGACCCCTCCTCAACTTTAACTTAACCAACGCGCCCAAACCACTTTCTTGTTTATTTTGCCTGCCTAATTATATGTAAACCTTCATTCATTTGAGCACTGGGAGGAAGCTAGGAGTGGGCACAGATTTCTATGTAGGTGGAACCCTGAGCAGTGCAGAGAGGGGGCCGAAACCATGATCTGAGCAATTTCTCCAGGGGGCCAGATTTTCACTTTGTCAGTTTTCAACAAATTTTATATGGTTTTAGAATTTCTCGATGCCACGAACTCAATGATGTTGTTCGTTTCTCCATCAGAGATCTGCAATTTTCAGTATTCTTCAATTTTGGAGGTATAAGGTCGTTTTTTTTAATTTTGATGTACTTTCATTATTTTGCCATCTAATGAAAATAGGGCCTCCCCACTAATTCGAGTAGGGCATGGAGACATAGTCCCTCCTGGACGAACTATGATATCAATCTTGTGTCTTCTATGCCTGACTTGCTATTCTTCTCTTCCTCTTCTTTATGCACTTGTAATTTTCATGGTTAAAATGCAAGCTTAATATGTAATTCTTTAATGCATCATAAGGAAAAGTTTTTTTGGGATCCAGTGGTATCAGAGCAGTCCTTGTAGATGTGAATTGCATGTTTGTATGCTAACAAGAAATAGGCTCCAAAGAGGTGAAGGGAAACTAAAGTCTTTCAATCCCGAAGTGGTACTTATGCATCGAAGGAGAAACATGGGTGAGGAGAATGATGCTCGATATTTTAGGAGGTAAACTTCCGCAAGGCTTTCTACACAATGGAAAATCGTGTTGAGAAGATGTTCTCAAGACTTGAAAAAACTTGAGAGTGTAGGGGAAAAAGTTACAGAAGGACAAGGTTCAGTTCACGAAGATGATGGAGGAGATCCACCTCCTTCCCCTTCCATGAGTGAAAGTTCTTCTTCCTCTCATCACCATCATCATAGAAATTCAAGGGGTGCATCTAAGAAACCTTTCTTTAAATTAGATGTAAAATTTAATATTCCCATGTATAACGGTGAAAGTAATGCAGAAAAGGTTAACAACTGGATTAGGAAGATTGAGATCTACTGCAGGATTCAATAGACCATAGAGGATGAGGCAAAGATTTAGTTGGCCTCTCTTCGGCTGAGTGGCACCACTCTCATCTAGTGGGAGAGAAAATTGTGAAGCAGTAAGAGTGTGGGTAACCTTCTTTCCTCATGGCGTAATTTCATTACTACATTAAAAGAACAATTTTACCCCTTGGGTTATAAATAGAAAGCCTTAATGGATTGGCAATACTTAAGGCAAGGCAGAGGTCAGGATGTTCAAAGCTTTACCGAGGATTTTAGAAAACAAGCACTTAATTTGGGCATTTCACTTGACTCACCTGAAGTAGTAAATAAGTATATTGGATCATTACATAGTTACATTAGACATTCATTATCATTGTTTGAACCTACTACCATTGACTCAACCAGTGTAAAGGCTATTCATCTGGAAAACAGGGGAATGAACGAGATGACCACCCAAAGAGAACTGCAGCAGCTAAGAGAAGGGGAGAAAATCCCTCTTTTACACATTGTGAGGAAGAGGGGCATGATGAAGAAAATTGCTGGAAGTTGCACCCTCAGCTGAGACCTGAAAGGAATGACAGAAAGGGGAAGCAGAAGGTCGTCACCACTGTGTAGCAAAACCAAGATTCCGAGTCAGAGGAAGATGAGAAGGTCATAGCTGCGGGATTTGCACGAGGTAGGCCCATTGACTTGGGGTCTGATTCCGGAAATGAAATGATGTTTACAACTCTTGGGATCATGGCAAAAGGACCCATAGATTAGGGGTTTGATTCCGACAATGAATCGAGGGTTTCAACAGACATAATGAAAAGGGCACTTCCCGCAACAAGACTCCAAGAACTTGAGGAGACCAACTACCACATCCAAGCAGAGAATGTTTAGCTAAGGGGGCTTCTACAGGAGGCAAGGGAAGAAAAACAAAGATTACTATGCTAGATGCAAGCCAAGGATGAGGCCTTGGAAAAGCTACAACATCGATATCCGGAGGTAAAAAAATGATTCTTCGATTTCATATGATTTTCATGATGATGAATTCATTGCTTTTGAAAAACATACTACAGGGATTGGATCCAAACTATTGAAGAAAATGGGGTATCAGGGAAAGGACCTCGACATCATAAACCCCATCGAATTCAAGGAAATTCTGCGTCTTGCAGGACTTGGATACACTAGAAAGGAAATGGGAGAAAGCTCCAATACAGCTAGTAACCAGCCAATGACAGACGATGAAACTCTTTCCTCACTCTCTAGCGATATTGAGGGATCCATGAACATTTATTGGAGGGACACCAGGGGGAAGCGCCCCAAGGTAGCCCCGAAAGTTTGGAGGAAAAGAATCGGTGTAGTGCTTGCAACAAAGAGGGACACCAACAAACCACGTGTTTGATGCTCCATGCTTTGGAAACATCGTCAGAGGAGCTGAAAGGTGAACATGTTCAACAAATGAATCCACCCCATTCATAGTGGTCTGCTTCATTAAGTTGGTTTTTTTAGAGGTAGTAGCTTGTTATGGCCACCATTGTAAATCATACGCTACAAGTAAATGTAAAAGTGATGGTGTGTTTCCTATCACTTCAAAATGCAAAGATGATATTTTGGCCTTTCTTTATTAGTAGTTGAGGTATTGATTATTTTATGTAATCCTTGGCCAAGGAATGTGTACTATAAACTCTTGGCAAGGAAGGGTTGTTAAGTCATGTTGGTGTGCATGATTGCAAAGAATGTACCAGTTTCACATGCAGGAGATTGAAAGTGTGGATTGAAAAGGACACAAACAGTGTACTAAGTGTAAATTCTTTTGGGGTCCAAAAGCTCCTTAGTGGGGAGGATTGATCCAGGTGGCTCCAGACACATGCAGAAGTCCAAGAGAACTCAGGAAGGGTAAAAAATCAAAGTGTTTGGATTGTGTTGAAACCAGGTTCATGTTGAAGATCTCATCGTCGTGATCGCGATGATGTGAATGGTTCGTCAAACCGAGTCCGTATGCGAAAGTTAGGAGAAGTTAAAGTTCAAGGTTGACTTGGGTGACTTGGTAGGCTTAAAGAGGTAGCAATTTGGACAAAACCTAGCCATCGGATTTTGGCCAACCTGGGCCAGATTCCGGGTGAATTTGTGGCCTGTTTAATTTGTCTCCTTCGGTCATTTTTTGAATTTTCAAAAATGGCTATTTTTTTTATTATTCTTTTTTTAATTTTTTAATTTTTTTTTTTTTTTTATAAGTATATAATTTTGGGGTGGTAGACCACCAACCCCACCCCCCATATCCAATGGAAAAAAAAATAAATTAATTAAGGGCCGACGGCTATGACCCCCAACGACCCTCCCTCAACCACTGGAGCCCACACAACCATACAAATAAACATGGTGGGGGGCGCAGGCTGTCAACCTCGTCGCCCCTCCACCTCACCCAAGTACTAAATGCACAACGGGATATGGGGGGAGTGGGCCACTGGGACTGGCGGACCCGCCTCCCAAAAATAACATGCAATATGGTAAAATTATGAGTGGCAGGATTTGATCCCTTGACCCCTCCTCAACAGACTTTTAACTTAACCAATGTGCCTAAACCACTTTCTTGTTTATTTCTTCGGCAAAATTATATGGAAACCTTCATTCATTTGAGCTCCAGGAGGAAGCCAGGAGTGAGCACAGATTTTTATGTAGGTGGAACCCTGAGCAGTGTAGAGAGGGGGCCAAAACCATGATCTGAGAAATTTCTCCAGGGTCCCAGATTTTCACTTTGTCAGTTTTCAACAAATTTTATACGGTTTCAGCATTTCTCGACACCACGAACTCAACGGTGCTATCTGTTTCTCCATCGGAGATCTGCAATTTTCGGGCTTCTTCAATTTTGGAGGTATAAGGTCGTCATTTTTACTTTTGATGTACTTTCATTATTTTGCCATCTAATGAAAACATGGCCTCCCCACTAAGTCGAGTAGGGCCCATAGACGTAGTCTCTCTTGGACGAACTTCGATATCAATCTTGTGTATTCTATGTGTGACTTTCTATTATTCTCTTTCTCTTCTTTATGCACTTGTAAATTTCATGGTTAAAATGCAAGCTTAATATGTAATTCTTTAATGCATCATAAGGAAAAGATTTTCTGGGATAATTTTTGAAGCAACATTACTCTTGAAGATGAAAAGATGAGATTTTCATCAAAACTTAGCTTGAAAGTATAACGAGCACATCAGGGTTAGCATTATGTATTTCCCTTTATGCTCGATAAACCTAAGTGCCCATAATTTCCTCGATCAATGACTACCAACAAAATGTGGTGTATTGGTAAGTTTTGTTGGGTGAAAGCAACGAGATCGTGGTTAAAATCCCATTGAGTATATCGCCTGCTATGATCTTGGCTCAAGGAGTAGACTACCTATTTTCGAGAGTTTCGACTCTTTCTAAATCAAAATATCTAGTATATTTAGCTTGAAATTTGTTGGATATACTCTTGGTGTTATAAGGCAGTGTTGACATTGCTAGACCTACCAACATTCAGGGTGATCACCCCGGTATGAAGTCCCAACTAGACCTCACACCGTTTGGTGTGGGAGTCCCATCCGGTATGATGGCCTGGTTACCATTATCTTAAATGTTTGCCTTATCTCTTTCTTTTCAACACACGAGAGTCATCTTCTTTTTCTTTGAGTAGTGAGGTTCGTGTGCCTGGGGATTAATAGTGTTACTTGTGTAAAGGTTCTTTCACCAGAGAGAGGAAGGGTGGGATTGAGTCCTAAGTTAGATGGGAGGAAACCCAACTATGTTAGGAACAAACAATACAACAGGATGTGCATAGCTTCCGAAGGAGGAATCCAAACGGATGCGACTCTCACAACACACAAGGGAAGATAACACGTACAACACTCAGCAGGCGATCCACGCGAGTGCGATGATCGTTATAACAAGTTTACGTGAAAGGTTTTGTCTCATGTCCGGGAGGTGACCAACATGGGCAGGACAATGTTAAAAGCATATACAACATGTTTTCATTAATATATATGTATTAGAACAATTGAATGAATCCAAGTGTTAAACTCAGGTTAAAGCAACATGCATTACAAGTGTTCAAGATGAATCTCATAAACAATTACAATACATGTGTGAAAACGTGTTGGCTTGTTAGCAGGCTTTTGAATTAAGCAAAAGTTCCAAGACACATCGATACACCATACATAACTAATCCCGTGGTTGGGGCACTGGAGCCACTACTTACTCCTGAAAGAAAATATTATAGACTCTGAAGGCTATGTGGGAGGAGCCAAGGTGAAAAGTCCTTTGCATGTACAAATGAGGGGTTATTTATAGCAAAGGGTGAAATTGACCCTTGTGGTTGTTCGACTTCCCTCATGACTATTTGAATTCCATGACCTTTCAACTTTACATGACTCTTCATATGATAAGTGGGTCTCTTGGACTTCCACATTACATTACATTGATTGAAAGTATGGCCCACAGTAGATATGTGGACGACATGACTCATGACAAGACTTGACATGACAGTGCTAGTACATTCATGGTGCTACTGGTGTGCATGTCAAGCTACAGTGTTTTTGGGTGATGGATGTCCACATGGTGTGTTGCAGCTTCACCTCTGCATGGCAAGGTGCGCAGAGTCTTCGATGGTCGTTGGGTTCACTTGATGTTGCATTCGCACGTTTCTCCTTGCTTGTATGTTGGCATGCTTGATAGGTTCGTTTATTCATGAAAAGTGCATGTTCATCCATCCGTCTGTCCGTCCATCCACGAACACATCTTCACATGTTTGTCCATCCGTTTGTGAACACATCTTTGCATGATCATCCGTTCACGAGAACATCTCTTTGCATGCATCATTTGTTCGTTCGTTCGTGAACAGGTCCTCTTGCATGTACTCCCCTTGTTCATCCCATCCGTCGTTACACCATGTTTGTTTGTGTGCCTATATCTACAGTCACTCATGATGAGAAGACATAAAATCCATAGGCCAGTAGTCTACCGTGATGCATGATCGTTTTGGATGCAGGTGACTGGAAGAGAAGACAAGGTTACAAAACTTCGCAAGGAAAGCTTCAAGCTGGGATGGAGACTCTGAGCACTACTGGTGAAATCTCTGTAGAACTCAATAGGAGATGGTGATGGGAAATCCAGATCAACAGTGTCTGTCCGCGGGATCTGGCTCGGCTGGAGGACAAATCTGTGCAATTTTTGGGAGGAGCAGTCTGGGTTGCGGGAAGGCTGGGTAGACAAAATCTGTGCAATTTCTGGAAGGAGTGGGCAGCAGAAGCTTGGCAGCAAAAACTGTGCAATTCTTGGAGGGAACTGGCAGCAGGATGTCGGGAGCTTGGCAGCAAAAACTGTGCAATTCCTAGAGGGAACTGGTAGCGGGCTGTCGGGAGTTGCTGGTGGGAAAAACTGTATTGATGATGGGAGATTGTCCTGCTAATCGCCTTTGCATAGTTTCTGAGCTGAGCGGAATGCTGGGTAACAGAGGGATTTCTCATGAAATCTGTGCAGTTTTCCGGGTGAGCAACTGGTTGGCTCACTGGTGGGTTGGCTGGAAAAATTGCACAATTTTCTGAGGGAGACAGGGACGGGCACTGGGCGTTGCCCAACTTGTCTGTGCAATTTTCTCAGTTAGCGAAGCGGGCATGGTATGCAGCCTCTGCACATTTTTTTAGGGGAGTTAGTCCTGGGGTGACTGTTGGGTCAAAGTCTTTGGTTGATCAACAGGAGGGTTGATTGATCAGCATGCGGGAAACACAATTTGAAATGACTTACTAGGTGCTTCTGCACTGTTCTGGGTGACAGTCGATCGAGTCGATGGTGGGGTGAAGGTCCTGCTGTTAAAGGGTGATCTGGTCGTCACAACTTCAACAAAATGACAAAGTTTGTGAGTGAGTGAAAAGGTGCATATGCGAACTTGCAGACACACACTTACATGACTTAATGACGAGACGACTCAAACTATCCAGACACACATGCTCAACATGACTGACCGACAGTGCAAGTCAACAAGCATGATGCTTGTGATTGATCGTTAGACGACCGCGCTTGCATGAAAGTGTATACAACTCTGTGTGTGAGCATGGCGAACGTTTACATAGTGAGAAAAACATGTATGCACAAAGCGGAGACCTTGTGTATGACCAGAACATGGTCGCAAGCGAGACATTGTTACCAACATGCAAAAGCTGCCCATTGAATGGTTAAGAAAGGTGGGTGCAAATACTCACATGATCTCATGGGGTGAACTCGAGTGTGTGCAAACATCAAGTAAAATTGTCAAAGGAGGCTCCAAAATTGGATAAAGGCCGAAATTTTGGAGGGTGTTGCAGCCACTACAACACTTAGCGACACACTAGCAGAATGCCATCTTCTTTGTTTTGGTTCATTGACAACACAGGGCCTTGGTATTTTGGGGAGTATTGAATCACTGTGTGGGTTACTTCAGCTTCCCCACTTACCCCATGGACAGACATGCTTCACCTTTTGCCAACTTAGTCAAAAACAACAAAAGTTCAGCTTGATCATAATGTTTTGAAAATGGGAAGGGTAGTTTGGCTCACGAGTTGAATATTTTCAGAGTATAAGTTTTCATCTTTGGTGTTGCTCCGCTGCCACCAGGCCTAGATAGTACCCCGACGGAGTCGCGCAGGAATACTCGCATTTCTCCACTACCAGCAAGATTGGTCAATACCTCGGTGGAGTTGCATGCTTCACCTCTCTGCGCAGGAAGCCTTTCTCTTCTTTGGCCTTTGTATTTTTTAAGAGGACTGTGCATAGGCACTTATTTATTTTTGGGGAGGAAGAGGGATCTCGACTTATTGAGAGTAGAAGAGTTTGTTCCTTCATAGAAGCATGTAAGACCTCTGACATTGGTTTGCTCATTTAGATTTTCCCCTTCTCCGTTTATACTAGTTAGATGAACTTGACCACACAGAGTAGAAGGATGAGTACATGCATGGGGCTTCCTAGTGTGGACACATGTTTGTTATAGACACTTTTGGGAACTGCAACCCCAATCATAAATGTCCATAAACCAACGGCTCCTAAGTCCCTAAAAGTGTTGCTTCACACCCTAAAGGAACAAGGTCAACTGATTACATCATCTCCCAAAAGTTCTCCATAGAAAACTGCTCAGAAATGGTCAAAATGGGACCATACAGAATGCCTAGTGCAGAGGGTGCGATGCATCTCACTTTCTTAGTGTAAAGGGTGTGATGCATACTGGAAAGCCCTTCTATAGGGTGCAATGGGCGAGAATGGACAAATGCCAAAGACAGTTTGCGAGGTGGAGGATCATGCCAGAAACTTCTCTTCTGACACTTGCCTCTCTAAATTCATCCAGGGATGAGTAAGAGATCATCAATCTCCAAGTGGAGCCAAGAACTATCAGAGAGAGAACACTAATCGAAATCTCTGAAGCTGACTCACCCCCCTACAATCATCTATATATGGATCCCTCATCACAGAGATCCAGAGGCTGGAATTTTGTATCTTGTAAGGAAGTGCTGTTGGTTTCCTGGTGCAACATCATAGTGTTGGGTGATCTAAGATTTTCATGAGGTGAAGAAGGGCTTTCATGCTGGGAGGATGACGCTGGGTCAGAACAATTGGTTGTAATCCTCTTTGCTTTTCTTGATATTAATAAAGCTATTCAAGTTTTCCTCCACATTCTTGTATGTTCAATGATATATGCATTTGTGTGGTCAATACATATCTGGTCCTGTATTGCTTATGATTGTAGATCTTTGTTCATCAATAGTATTAGGCTGCTTTGATTCCATAGGTGCTCTTTGAAGCTGGGTAGTCAGAAGAGGAGCGGCAAAGATCTGTCAGAAGGGAGAGGAACTAAGCAAGGAATCAAGCGCAAGACTAAGGTCGGTGTCCCTTGTTCCCCTCTTATCTACTTCTCATAAAGGAAAGCTATAGTAGCTTTAGTTTGTTTGTTTCTAAGATAGCTACTAGTCTTAGTGGGACTAGCAGCTCCGAGTGGACACTAGATTTCCCGATAAAAAAATGGCAACTCCGTTGAGGAGCGACTAGATTTTTTGCTTGTCTATATTTGTTTGTTTTATAAACTTATAGACGGAGCTTGAAGTCAAGCCAGCTAGCCTTCGAACTGCATTTTCTATGCAAGTGCAAAGTAGATCAATGTTGCTTCAGTCTATCTCTGGGTTTTGTGTATAAATTGAAAAATCGATTTGCAAACGGTCTAATTTCCCTAGTGGTGGCTCTAGTAACCTCATTAGATCAACCCCTATGATTGAATTTTACTGAACATCACTTGCTCGGCCTAAATCCCTGAACTGAGCTGCAAACTGTGACCAAAGACCAAGTAAAAGTCTCGCACTGGTACCATCACACCCTCTCTTCAAGGAAGTCTGTATGCATCGCACCTCCCGTGTGCAGTAGGTGGGATGCATACTGGATTCCCTGTGTAACAGGTGCGATGGTCAAAGAAGGTTAATTTTACCTTCAAACTTTGGTTTTTCTTCACTCTCTTTAGCTCTATTCAGGAGTTTAGCTGTCTGTGATTAGTATACCTTTGTGGAAACTCCCTTCCTTTCCATCATTCTGCATCCATTGTGCAAAGAACTGTAAATTTTTTTATGTATTGTGCACCATTTTTAGTTCTCTTTTACAAAGAAGTAGCGTAATCGAACTGTCGTTTCTTGATTTGGAAGTGTCACAAGTGTCGTTTTCAGTCATAGAAGAGAATTGTATTGTTCTTGATGGTCGATTATACTTTTACTCTTGTAATTGATTTGAATTAGTAGTTTTTCCAAGTGTCGAAAACAATTTTCAATTTGAAATTGCAAAGTGTCGTCGTTATCTTCCTTTCATTTTGAAGAGAAATTTGTTAGTAGTGTTGCTTCGAAAAGATAATTCAGATTTGTACTTAGCATTCTTCTTGTGATTCACACATTAAGAAGGCTGAAAACAAATACATGCATGTGCATTTGCATTTAGACTTCTTGTTGGTTTGATTTAGGACAGTGCATTTAGAGTGTGCTCTGTGCTCTATGTTGAAAGAACCTCAGTTCTCTTTCCTTAGTAGCTAGGATTTTCATTGCAAAAAGAAGATTAAATGATTGTTTATCATCTTAGATTGAATTTTAGGAATTTTATATCTACATCATGTGGTGAACCTGAAAGGAAGATTTCTTAAGCAAGATCAACTGTAAAATAAATTCAATGAACATAAAAACGCTTTGGAACCTAATGCACAA
>APFE030798224.1:0-25693 GCA_000404065.3 Pinus taeda
TTGCTCATGATGAAAGATCTTCCTTCAAGCGATCAAGCTTCTTTAGAAGGACCTGCTCTGATACCAATTGTTGGAAATAATACTGAGAGGAGGGGTGAATCAGTATTATCAAATTATTTTCAATATGCCTTCCTTAATTTAATCTTTAGATATTGATCATTAACTTGTATGTCAGTACCATATAATAATGAGCATGAAACAAGAAAATAGATAGTCACACCAAAGAACACCAGATATAAGGTGGAAACCCAATGTGGGTGAAAACCACCTGCTGCAATATGTCTCTATCTTCTTTCAATTAGAAACTTCTTTTACAATGATTTTGTACTGGTGCAGTCCTTTACCAGTACGCAGGCTGCAACCTGCAAAGAGCTACAATTCTCTCTCGTTTTCCAGACTCTCCTGGAAGGGAGCTACAACCCCCTTAGCTCTTTTACTTCTTTAAGGATCACGTTTCATAAATTTTCAGACTGGATCCATGGACATCAAATAATCATCAAGTACATGTAAACCACCCAATCTCCTTATACAATGAACCAATGAATCACCCAATGCTGTAAACAGAAAGGTAATACCAGAAATCTAAACCCAGAATTCTGCAGCAATAGATAAAAGACAATCAACAAATGTTTCAAGATAAGACCGCAACTTCACCAATAGGGGCCTGCGTATATCCGCAGCTCTTCTGAGTCTGAACTGCGCAGATCCGCACTGGTCGTTCTTCTGCTCTGCATACTTTGCTTCAGATCCGCACCTTTACTTTCCGGCTTACAGCATACATCCGCACTGTGCCTTTTCCTTGTCTGCGTACCTCGCACTTCGCCCTTTTCTATGCTGTGTGCGCCCCGCACTGTGCCTTCTCTTGCACTGCGTACCCTGCACTGCGCCTTTGACTGCGCAGCATACTCCCGCACTCAGCCTTTTACTGCGCTGCGTACCCCCGCACTGCGCCTTCAGATCGCCTGCGGACTTCTGATTAGGGCCAAATTTTCAGTACTCCAATGTGCCACAATCAATCAGATCCACAGATATGTTCATGCGCCCGAGAGATCACGACTTATCAATAGATTCACTTTACGTTTTCTCCTTGATTTAGATCTAGCTTTTAAAACTGTTCAACCAAAATTTCAGATCTTAAGATATTCAAATTTCACAAGTATGTGGCCTAGAGATCTCCTTTCTTTTTTATAGGAAAACCTTTCACAATACCATGGTCCAAAACCATAATAACACAATACCATGAACCCAATACTTGGGATCAATACTTTTGGATGCAATACCACGGACCAAAACCATTTGATCAAAAAAATGTCAGACTAATACCATGAACCATTCATGAAGATTCCCACGTGCACGCACTTTTATGCATTGGAGAGAGTGAAACTGGGGTCCGCACCCACTAAACGATCACCTGCGTGCCTGCATGCACTCTTTGGTCGGCATACCTGCGGGTCTACAGCTTCTTCTAGGATTACCTACGGGTACCTTCATTTCCATGATTTTTGAGTGCCTGAACTGAGATCTGTCACAAGAGTGAGTTGCCATCAAGTACAACACCTGTATAGAATCATAATGCCAACAATCACTTGGTTATGTCAGCTCATTATGGAGGCATGACCACTATATATACCAACCTAGGGTCGTCGCAAATGAGAGGAACAAAATCTCCCATTTTTCTTTGAAATAACTCAGATAAGAACAAGGTCTGCAACTTCGCATATATTGAAGAAGTACACTCTTGGATGGGATAGTTAGGAGCGGGATCTCGTTGATAAGGTACAGTGATACCTTCACATTTCACTCTGAAATCTCGGTCAAGTTCAAGGTGTTGAAACTCATATGGGTACAGGATTGTGTCTCTTCGCATAAGGATCAGACTTCGGATAGCATCACTGTGATTTCAAATGAGTATTATTGTAATGGTTACATTCTCAGCATAAGTCTAAAGATAAGGGTCTCAGTGCTACTCTTTGCAGTCATAACCTTAAGCATAGTTATGATCTCAATGGTGACTTTGTCTCAAGGATATAATCTCATTGAGGAGCAGCTATGGTGAAACAATGAAGATCTCAGTGGTGCAGACACAGTGATGATCTCGGAAAAGGTACAATGATGATGATGGTCTCAATAGTATGTAGAATAAGATTGATGTCTTGGTCTTAGAGTGGCTCAGTCAGTCAAGGGTCATGGTCTTGGTGTTCATCAATTGGTATCTCTATAAGGAGAATTTTGTGTGGGTTTTCCTCTCCAAGAGGGAGAGGTTTCCCTAGTAGAATGCCTACATATTTTGTTCTTGTCTCTTTGTTTTTGGTAGCTATTTGATGAAATAAGAAACACATACTCTGATAATGTCAAAAAGAATATTGTGCTAATAAGATTAAAAATGCCTTACAAATAGTTATCAAGTCAAGAAGAATCTCATTAACTATATGTGACCTAGATTTTTCAACAGGTAAGTGTGGCATTCTTATGTTGGTAAAAACCATATTATATGTATTCCTCACAATGGGGTCATTAGGGGAACTACATCTAGGTAGAATTCTTCTATGAATTTTATATATATCTTCCCCCATCCAAGGAAAGGAATTTGAACATTAACAAGAGCCTTAGTGTCTTTGAAGATGGGATGCACTAACTCAATTTTGGGTTTAGTCAGTGTCAAGAGTTCTAAAATATGATCTCTTGGGAGACATGTTGTTGGGTCCCTATAATACTAGTGATTACTCCATTACTATTGTAGTTATACCCCTTATTAATATTATTGTGCCCCTATTGCCCCCATATTGTTATTACTGTGCCCCATAGAATCCCTCTATTGTTATTTTTGTGGCTTTATATTATTATTGTTAGTCGGCTGATTATATTGTGACTCCTTAGACTCCTATATATAGAAAGGAGGTTTTGTCATTTGAATCATCCAAGAATTGTTCATTTATGTAATGTAAAGGAGGTTGCCCCCTCGAAGAGGCTAAATTCTAAGGCGTTGATCTATCTTTTCTATCTTTTCTTGAGCTGGTTTCATAACAATCAATAATGAGGATTTTATGTGTGCTGGATGACAATGTACATTTATGTTTCCCTCTAATTTTAGGTTAATTTAAAGATAAGGTACTTCCAAGTGACAATGTCTCCCTTTAATGTTGTGGACAGGAAAAGATACTAATGAAAAAGTTAGGTGTTGAGTATATTCCTTAAAACATATGGGATATAAGAGTTACTTACCTTAGGAGTACTAAGAAACATGTTTATGATTTGCCACACAATAAACAATAAAAAAGGATTTTATATGTGCTTAATGACACTGTACATTTATGTCTCCCACTAATTGTAGGGTATTTAATGATAAATTACTTCCATGTGATAACGATATATAAACAGTCATTGATATTACATTAGACAGTTCATCACAACACATTTTTTAAAATAAAATGAAATTTATACTGTGAGGGTTAAATTCCTTTATATTTTAGATTTATTAATTGTATATTTTTTTCTTATGCCATGAAATAGATAAAATTTGAGAAATATAGAAAAAAAAAGTACAATCACACACCATACACAACTAGGAGGTTAGGTTGATTTTCTCTTTTACCCCCACCCCTTGATTATATTTCTCTTGAAATTTCCATTCATACTTATCAAATGCATTTCCATCATCTCCAACATTGATTCCATGCATATATTATTTCACCCATCACCCTATATTGGCCTCAATCACTTCACATGTTTTATATGCCCCTTGCATGTTACTCTCATACTAAAGGTGGGTTATTACATAATGCAAATCTCATGGAAGTCTCCTTTTCTCATCATTTCTTTGGGTGGGTTTGAATTTGTGAGGTATTGGTTGTTGAGGTGATTTGCTCCATTGTTTTCCATTTATGGGTTAGTGTTCCTCTTCCTTGTCCCCCATCATGCCTACAAATTTCTTTGCATTTCTCGCCACCCTCTTTCAACGCCCTCCCTCAAATCATCTTAGGATCCCATTTCCGACCCCTTAGTCATCTTGTGCTCCTTCATTTTTATTCTTCCAAACTCCTTATTTCACTATGACCCATAACACTCTACAAAGGGATGGCTCTACACAACTTTCCAGTGGTCAATTGGGCACTCACCCTTTTAGAAGAAGAAATTCAATAATTGATAAGTTCCTTTCAAACTCTCTATATGTATTTGGAAATTATAGAGTCTTGTTAGCCACCACAATGGAATTATTATTTCAACATCGAGAGCTTTTATGACAACTTTAGGATTAAGTAGAAATGGTTTGAGACTCACTTTCAAATTCCTACTCAACACAATGTTTAAGTTCCTCCCTCAACCAATCTCTCACCAATTATATTTTTCCTCTAGTAGCAGTGAACAACAATGCCCTCCCAGACCTCAATGCTCACACACACAATGTAACTCATTAACAGTGAGAACCTTTTGGAAAATCCTCCCACTTAAGTTTTTAAATTCTCCACTATTTCTATATTTTTGTATTCAAAATTTCATACTGATTATGTACCATAATACCTCTAAATTTACATTTAAAAATAAAAATAAAAATAAACTCTTAAAAACATGTCATCCCAATTAAGAAAACTTAAAAACAGTTGTCATCCAAGTATGGCTTCTCTATTACACATGATAATTTTGGTTCTTTTGTAAAACGTCTTTTACATAAAGTAAGACCATATAATCATAATTTATAAAAGAAAAAGTTTACAATGACAATAATGTATATTTCATTTTTTTTTTTAAATAACAATGAAATATGGGTGTGATTATATAAGTCACCATGTGGCATCTTAAAACTTTACATTGAGCAAAATGGAAATATTTATGAATCTAGATGAAACAAGGGAACCACTGCCGTGGCGGCAGTCCCTGCCGGGGTCTGCCACAACAACACAATACAAAAGCTTTGTGATTTAACCCAAATAATAAGTAATTAGTATAAAAACTAATGCAGAATATCTGGAACAAAACATGTGTTTTGAAATATCATCTTTATGCTAGAAATAAAAGTACACATTATTTTCCCAGCAATTTAATATCTTAATGATATATAATATTTCAATAGTACACATCAGACCAAACCTAATCTTAATAAAATTTAGACAAATATATGTGAACTTTCAATATGTATTGCCCTCCACTTAAGAAATTTGTGCAGTTATTGACATGTTCAGATTTTCAACATGTATTGCCCTCCACGTAATAAATTTTTACAATTATTGACATGCTCAGACTTTCAATATGTATTGCTTTCCTCGTATACCCATATTTTGCTATCTTCAAAAATGTGATTGCCATCGGCAGAATCCAGAGGCTCGATGCCACAACTACACGAAGAATCCAAGTTTAACCTGTGCACCACTATACCTGTACATGATTTGACAACACTTAGTCTCTTCCAGTGAACGCTGGCTGAATATTTTTAATGTAGACAAGTAATTTATTGCAATACTCACTTGTCTTTTGCGCTGAACGGTCTTCAAAATTTTATTTCTATATTTTGAGAATTAGCGGTTCATGCATTTGACTTTATACGTAATGCAAACCGATTATATCCATTCACAATAATTGTATGGAAAAAATACATGCACAGAGTCTCAAAATATTCATAACCTGTTCTTCCTCTTTAATAGTAGGACTTGCTTCTTCTTTGCCTTCTTCTCACGAAAATTTACACATATTGACGACAATGGCCAAGGACGGTCATAAATAGTAAGGAATGAATTTGGAAAATAGAGATGAGATTATTTAGGATATTTATTTATTAAAGAGATTTTGACTACTTTTTAGTTTTACTGAAATTTATTTTTAAATTTAAATTGTGAACCTTTTACTATATTGATATTTTTTTGTTTTTTCATTTTTTATATGAAAAAAAAATTACATAGAAAGCAGATATGAAAACACCACACCATATGCTGCAAAGTTTAGAGATTTTTTTGTTTTTTTATTTTATTTTTTATATTGAAAAAAATATCACATAGAGAACATACATACAAACACCACACTATAAGGGAAAAAACAACACGTGGCCTTCATGCTGGTGAGCCATCGCATGAGGGGGACGTGTGCCGCGAGTTCGATACGAAAGCAGTTTATGCATCTGACAGAGCAAGTGGTGATTCAGTTCTCCCATAGCATTAAAACACTCTTCGGATTCAAAACATTGTATGTCTAACTTACCCTGTAAAAAAATTCTCAGAACTATGATTTTAGACTTATCGACGAGCACGTATTGTATGCAGTTGAGGATGGCTGTGAAGGCTAATAAAATGCCGAAATTGGCAACAGAATGTTGCACGGAGGAATAAGCCAGATAGCTAAGGAAAACCAGAATAACAATAAACATTATAATTCCTATAATAAACGAATATATCAATGAGACAACGGCGGAAAATTTAGCCCAAGTGTATCCCAGCTCCGAGCTGGTTTGCAACCCTCACACTGCATATACACAAGTAGGCAAGTAAGAGAGATATTCGAGTGTAAAAAATATATAACTATTCTAAGCTGTAGCTACAGTTTAAAAATTATATACACATAATTACCCGGTCGCAACCAGAAGACCAAGAGGTATACACATCATCAATGAAAGGATGGCCAGGCTACCAGGGATTCAAACCAAAAAAGATTACTTGAGGGCTACACGCAAACTCAGTGTCTGTAAGCTGGAATAAGTAAAAATGACTTCAACACTAACCAATAGCAATGCACAGGTTGCTATCTTTATGTTAAGAATATTTCAATGCACAGTATACATTATGATTCTATAAAGAAGTATTATGCGTGGTATGCATTATGGTTTTATAAAGGCTTTAATATTCATTTTACTGCATTATAATGGTATAAATAGGGAAGATGAAAAGATAGAGGTATGTGAATGTAGCATAAATTTATTATGATTTTAGATCTGGAGTGTTTTTTTAAGGGATTTTCATTTAGTAACACTTGATTATGATGGTATAAAGATATAATATGCATTTTCAATTTCTCAGATGTATTATAATTAATCTTAAATTTTTTTATGTGAATGTAATATGGATTCTTTTTATTTTAGATCTCAAATGTCTTGTAAGTGATTTGCGTAAGTGATTTGCATTATTATATGTTGATTGATATTTTATATATGGTATATATTAGGACTTTATAAAGATATAATATGCCTTTTACAATTCTAGAGATATATTATAATTATATAAAAAAGTAAAATACAATTTAAACATTAAAAAAACATGTGAATGTAATATAGATTCATTTTGATTTTAAATTTTGAGTGTCATGTAAATGATCTTCCATTTATATATTTATTGATACTTCAATAAATTATATATACTATAATTTTATAAACATATAATATATATTTTATAATTTATGAGATATGTTATAATTTATAAAAGAATAATCTGGTAAGTAATTTTTATTATATATTTATTAATACTTATAGAAAAAGTGTATTTTGCAATTTCAATCTTTTAATATATAAAAAGAGTGACATGAGAAGGTAGCATAAATTAGTGTACCTTTGCCGCTGCTTGTGCTGCACGTTCCTCCTGAAACTTAGCTTCCTGAAACACCTGAAACATTTGCTAACATGAGCGGGTGTTAGAACAATTTGTTTGAAATATTTTTCCATCCATTTTAGGTTAAACTTGCTAGTTAACACTAATTCCATTTTACATTAAATTTGATAGCTAACGCTAGATCTGAAAATAAAGTAATTTTTCATTCCATATTTAAAGAATTTGCTTCAAATGCTACGTTTTAGGTAAGTTAGTTGGTGTTTGGCTATCACAACATTTGCTTCATTGGATATTGATTTCTGAGGCCTATCAATGATGAATCCAATGAGCCCTGGATTCTACATTAACAACAGAGAAAATTGATTTGCCTGTGAACACTTGAACACTCACCGGCCCAGAATTAGAAGTCTCAGAAAACAAAAATTGTAGTCTTGGTAAGTTTTTGGAGGTCATGATATGAGGAAACAAAAATCTAGTTTACCCCATATTGGCACACGAACACTCACCTAGTTTGAATCCACTCTCTTAATTAACAATAGCATGGATTTGGGTAAATTTCGAGATTGATCCGTGAAATACAAAATAGAAACCTTCAATTAACGCAGTTGCAGAGAAGATAACATTGGAAATTTAACAGTGTTAATAAATTTTCAGAACATAAATTTTACCTTTTGCAAAGAAGTTAACCATGCCAACTCTTGATTCGCATGGAAGTGATAACCTCAGCAGCCCACTTAACCCAATTGCAGAGAAGATAACAGTGGAAATTTAACAGTGACAATAAATTTGCAGAACATAAATTTTACCTTTTGCAAAGAAGTTAACAACGCCAATTCTTGAATCACATGGAAGTGATAACCTCAGCGACCGACATGCCCTCTTTGCAAAACCAACATTCCTGGTCACTGCATTTTCTATACTCTCCATTTCTCATTTTCCTCTAGCCCCTCTGCTGGAAATAACCTTCGTATTTGCTAACCTGAATGAAGATAGAGTCCATGGACCTCGCTTGGTATTGCCGATTATACCCACAAAACGTTAACGATGGTTGTTTGGAAGGTGTAAACTATGGTGGTTTGGATGGTGGCACGTGTAAACAATGAGGCATCTGTAAACGAGGGAGGTAGTCCATGCAACTTTGGTTAAAAAAAACACTTGCTTAACCACCATTTTAAAAACTTTGCATAAAAAAACTTATTAAAAATTGCAAATGAAATAAGTTTAATGTTTATTACTTCTTCCCTTGATCTTCAATATTTTTTTTTTTGACATTTTTTAATATTTTTATAATAATTATACGGATTTTTAACGATGAGAAAATATTTATAAAATATCTTTATATCATTCTGAAAATATTCCAAAATCTAACCATGAAAAGGCCAATCAAACTATTGACTCTTGAGATAATCTTGAATCTACCATCAACATAAATTCAAGACATCTTGTACAATATTACCAATGAACACATTCACACAAAGCAAGTGTACAAAGAATCCTTTGGTCTCTTGGAATTTAAACACCTAGCATCATTTTTCCCACTTTTGCTTCATAATTTGGAAATTAAATAGATTCTATCATTATTTATTCACTTCAGCTATAGCGAAATGATTGATGAGATTGTGAAACAAGGTTGAAATTTGGATTTGTAATTATTATTATAAAAATATTATATATATTTTATTTTTTATTTTATATTGGTTAAAAGTTCATTTATTTAAAATTATACTATAATTTTTTATTAAATGTTTTTTTTAATAAAATTAGTATTTTAAATATTATTTTTTTTAATAATGAAATTATGCAGCAGTGACTCGTCGAAATCAAAATCCTACCAAATCTAAAGTTACGTGAATTATATAAGTGACTTACTGAACCTAGAATTCTGAATAATATAAATTTTATGAAATACTCAATGGTATATTTGACCCGGACATGCTATAAATTTCATGAAATACTCAATAGTATTTGACCCGGACATGCCCTAGCATTTTAATATAAATTTCGTGAAATACTCCATAGTATTTGACTCGGATATGCCATAGCATTTTAATAGGCAGTATCAAACTAAATCCTAGGTAATATAAATTTCATGAAATACACACGATAGTATTTGACCCGGACATGCCATAGTATTTGAATAGGCTACTAAGGAGGTGTAATGAGACATGTGGCGTTCTCGCCTTCTACGTTGTGAGTTTGACATCACACATCACGAAAATAATGCAATCCAAATTTGTCCGCTCGAAAATAGCATAAAGGCAGAATATTTTAGTTCTTTTCAAACTTTGGATAAGAAAAGTATTCTAGGTGTATTTTTTTCTGGATATGCGCGAAGTTTCCAATAAGAGGTAAAAAAGAAAATTTTGGATAAATTGTTTAAGACGCTAAATTGCCATCGAAAACTTTGGATAAAATTTAGGAAAGCATAAAAAAATTTGGTCATTAATTGATTTTCAGCAATCGATCGATCGCTAATAGTCCCAGGCAGGGACTAATAATGAATATCTAAATATATATAAACATAAAATGTTAATGATGTAATAAGAGAATATAGATTGACAATAGTACTTTCAAGCATGTGGTCATTAATTAAAAAAAAGATAGTTATTAATTACATAAGAATACATGTATCAAAAAGGGTAAAAGTTCAAGATTGTTTCTGCTATGTTTTTGGACATGGAATTCCACTAAGTACCCAAATGTACCAATAATACTTACATACATGTGGTTTTTTTTAGAGAGAAACAGTTATTGATAAGAGATGATGCATGCCATTTTCCAATACTTACATACATGTGGTTTTTTTAAGAGAGAAACAGTTATTGATAAGAGATGATGCATGCCATTTCTGATTATAGTTTTTGATTCATGGTTTCCAATGTCATAATGAAAGTTTTGGAATGTGATAATCTGATAATGAAGGTTCATTGTTGATGCATATAGTAAGAGTCTTGTGGAGATGGTACCTTTTGATACATGTTATAAGTGTAGTAAGAGTCTTGTGGAGATGTTATAAGTGTGGTGATATGTTCCATATAATTTTAATGATAATCATTGTTTATATACATAATTTTGGATTTAAAATATGAGAAGTTTACGAAAGTTTTTAATTTCTATTATTATTTTTAAAAATATAAACCATATAAAAGTAGGAAAATTTGTGATATAATTATTAACATTGTGGTTGTATCTTAATATTGTAATGAATTTGGAGATGACAAAGTGTAAAATGTGTAGAGGTAGTGTAGGGAATGTGAGTGGGAGATTATCTCCATACAATATAAGAATAAATATATAAATGTCAATGAGATTGACATTTTTTGAATAAATATATAAATGTCAATGAGATTGAAAATTTTTTTTACATAAAGACTAGAAAATGGAAATTTAAATTTGGATAATAATAATTTTTTCAATCATAAATGTTCTATGTATTTCATATTTAATAATTGAATTTTATTGTTGTTAATGACTATACAAATTTGTATTTATTTAAAAAATTGTGGGAAAAACAAAAAAAAAGTATAAAATATTATTTTTGAATTAGGAAAGAATTTTAGGGGTTTATTTCTTACTCATTTTCCCCCAAACACTTATCATTTTTTAAATGATTTTTTCAAAATTTTAAAATCAAATTATCTTTTAATTTATGAATTACCTTTTTTTTCAAAAAATTATCATAAACATTGCTTAAAAATTCAAAAATATTTTAAAAAATACTATGTAAAATATTTTGCAAATCTTATACATTCAATACATTTTAAGTCAAATATAAATCTTTTAAAAATTCCGTACTCTTGAATATTATAAAAGAGAGGTAATAAACTACTCTTGAACATTATAAAAGAGGTAATAAACAAGTACCGTTGTATATGATTCCATAAAAAATCAAATATTAAAAAGTCTTAATGAAATGGGAATTTTAAACGGACATTGAAAATTTAGTTTATCACTGAGAAAATCCTCTTATTCTTTCTAGCACCTACTAACATTGTAATGCTCTACACATCTAAAAAGAAAATGTATTTTGCATTGCATATACATTAGACATGGTATTTGCAAGGCTCACTTATAATTAGTTTATAAATAGAATTTAAAGTATACTAAATAATATTTATCGATGAGTTTTAAATTGATAGTAAATTTCATTAACTAATTTTTTTTCAATCTCCCTTCTTGAAAGAGGGTTAGAGAATGATATGCGAACACATAAACCTATATATGTCGGTAAAGATTCAAAAAATATGTTCATTATTATTATAGAAATTGATATAATATTTATTTAGAAATAGACAAACCTAATTATTAATTAATATTAATTAAATTAAATTAATATATATTATATGTATATATAATATATTATATATTAAAAGATTTGACAAATCGAAAAATCTTTTAATAATCATTAAAAGGTGCATGCATTTGTTTGCAACAATATATGGCCATGTGAATCACAATAAGTGATATTTGAGACATTTTGATCCTTAACTTCCTTATATTACATAAGTGATAAAGTAATTATTCTATTAAAATACTTAAAAAACAAATGGAATTTAATAATCGCTTATTAATAATTGAAGTTAATATTATGAATTTATTTTCAATCTATGGAATGATCGTTAAATAATGATTTTAATTTAATCTATATATAATATAAATTTAATAACTATATAGATGTTATATAACATAAAATATTATTTAATATTTATGTTAGATTTTTTAATAGAAGTTATGTAATTTCTCATGAAATGTTAATTATGGATGGAAAAAACTATTTTTTAATTTCAAGTTAGTTAATGATTTTTATGGAAAGATCATTATAAAGATGACTGGTTCCTTATTTATTAGTCCCTGCCTCAGCATGGGACTATAGCGATCGATATCGATCCAATTTCATATTAACTTGGGTGTACCGAATCATTTAACCAAAGTTTTAAATAAACATTTCGTGGTTTCTTTTTTTTTATCCAAAGTTTTGTGTTCGAGGTCTTATTGCCGGACTGATTGATTATACACCGTACTTATGGTTTAACCAATGTTTTGTGATATTGCAATACGTCAACACGTTTTATTGTGACATGACGTTCCTTCTTTGGGCTGGGACGTGGAGAGTGAAGCGCTGCATGCAATGCATCTGTTCCGCTATGTGTCGTCGTGTTGTATGGACGTGGAGAGTGAGGCGCTGCATGCAATGCATCTGTTCCGCTCTGTGTCGTCATTTTCTTCCTTGGCCTTCATATATACACTATTAATACCCATTACAGTTAGTACCAAAACACTTGCATTTGCATTCCGTTCATGGGTGTCTTTTCGGCTTCCACGAAGCTGCTAACGTTTAAATGGTTCGGTTTATCCGTCGCCCTGTTCCTCCTCCTCCTTCACTGGGGTATTCCCAGTGTTCATGGCCATGAGGAAAATATGTATGGAGGGGGCGTGCAACAGCAAATGCGGTCCTGCGACCTGGAGAGATTGTCTGATTGCCCCGACTACTTGCAAAGACGGAGAGAGCAGCCATCCGAGAGATGCTGCAATGAATTGAAAAGAATGTCTCCACAATGCCGATGCCAAGGCACTTCATGTATTTTTGGTCTTCAATTCACAATAATTTTAACTAAAATTGTGATTTCTTACTATTTATTAAATACAAACCAAACTTTTGAAAATTTCTCACGAAAAAATTATTGAAAAAAAAGAGCCCAAAAAGTCAATATTTATGGTTTTATTGTCTGCATTTGTTCCACTGTAAGCATTTATATTTTAACAATGTCTATGTGATTAGTATTGCAAGTTGTCTCGCATATTGGTATCCATGCATTGTCTTCGGCCAAATAGCCGAGATACTCGATAACGGTTCTACATGTAAGGAAACTAAATTAAAAAGGCAACAGTAAATTTAATCCTGGATCAGAATATTAGATTATTTTGACAACATATAAAGTTTTTGGGTTTTTGTTGTTGTTCGCTAATATTTGCAGCATGTCTTCAAGCCGGATTGACGTACTATGCGTTGATGCATGTGGCGTGCACCTCGTGTTATACATGTACCTACCGAAAGAAAATGCGCCTCAAATTCAACTTGGAGACGAAGCCGTGTGCAGATTATTGTGTCCATCGTTATTGCGAGTCCTGTGCCATGGCTCAAGAATACAGATAACTCAAGTATAGAGGCTTTGGTCCTGCTCTCGGTAATATATATAGAAAGGCTTAGTCTAAGTTATAGAATAAATGATTTTTTCAAGGTATTTTATGAGTTAATTTTAAGTAAAATCTATTAAATATTTATTTTCTTTAGGTGTTGGATATTAAAAATACATTTATTAATAATAAATAATTCACATTAATCTTTTTTAATTATTTTTAGTTAAAAAAATATTTTCATCTATAAATAGACGTAATTTATTTTTATAAGAAGAATTGAACTAAGCCTATATATATGGATATCTCCACAGAGTATATCTCCTTAGACCTGACCTACTCAATTGGCTGAAAATTGTGAATAAAACTATATAATTTAATTGTACTTATTAGTCCAATAACCATTTCTTTGTAAAAGAAAAATTACACAAAAGCATGGAAAAAATGTACAACCTACCAATAATCCAGTGGGTGAATGGTTTCGCTCAGAATTAGCCATTGAATGCCATATCCCACCATGCACAAGCTCATAGCAATGCCAAGAACAGCCCAGGTTGGCAGAAACACGCAGGCCAGTCCAGAAACCCAGCCCATGATTTTTCCAAGATCTGAGGCCACCGCCAAACTATTTAGTTGTAGTTGATTAATCTCCATAGTTTTCTTCAGCGCAGAAGAGTAGTCAGAAAAATCAAAGTTGGTGCCATTGATAGATTGGAGCCAAATTGCTGCCACAAAACAAGTCCAGCTTTGATGGCCACTGTATTGCTACCAGGCACCTTGCTCATGCTATCGCCCATGTCCCTTATAAGGTGAGCAATAACAATAACCAGAGGAGAGTTGCTGAGCGCATGCATTGCTTTCATTGATTCTTGGTAACAGTGGTCCTTTTTATAGGCATGAGTTTGTTGGAATATTAATTCCAACCGTTGTGCAAGGAACAACAACGGCAGCCTGACTTCCGAATCCGCCATCACGAAGCAGGAAACCGGCCCCCGAAACCACCATTGCAATGCCACAAGCCGCGCACGGGAAACCACCCAGCTGCTAACCAGAAACCAGCCGCCTGAAACCTATCGGGCCAGCTCTCCGGCGATGGAACATTCCGACGAGGGGCTCCGATGCAATTTGGTGCAGCCACGTGGACTGCCATGACGTAAGCACCTGACATCCATCGGAAGGTAACTTTTGGTCTTCTCATCTCGCCCGATATGCGTCCGATCAAAAGGGAATATTGTCCCTCGTTCGATTGTCAGGAAAGGTCTCCGTCGTTTAAGGTTCTCCAAAGTACGTACGGGGGCCTGTTAAAAATTAATGCAGCATGGACCACACATAATCGACCATACCTTATGTTAATGGAATGTCATATGTTTGGTAATGTGCTTTTAATATTTCATACGGCGAGTTAATAGGAGTATGGGCGGGCGGTAAAACATAACGTAAGTTGTTTTTATTTTATTTTCTTAATATATGTTTTAAAACAAAAAAATGTTGACCCCATTTTTTTGTAATATGGAAAACACGCACGGGGATTGTAAGCGTGTTATATTATTGCACATGAAGAGAAAAAGAAACAGGGTCGGCAGAACCAGAAAATGAAGATGTGTAATTGCATACGGTAAAAATAAAACAGGGGGTCCGCAGCAAACCAGGAGATTGTATTCGCAGCAGCGAACAAATGAAAAGTAGAGAGCACACTCTCCTGTGTGTGAAGATTTTTGGGTTTGTAATGTAAAAGGGGTTTTATGCAGCAGAGTAATTTTGCTTGTAATGTAGGAAGTAAAAATTGCACAGCAGTGCAGGAGAAGGAGAAAAAGTAAATGAAGAAAACCAGTGGATTGTTTTGTTGAAATCCATGGATTGTTTCACACAGGTGAAAAGGTAAATGTGTAAATCCCTGTAAGTTTTGTTTTCACACAGCAGTGAATGTAAATGAAATATTTACACACAGTGGTGTAAAATTTCATAGGAGGCAGAGGAAGTTTTCTTAAAATGTTTTGGTGAATCCCTCTGAGTAAAAGAGGATGAATATGTAAGTGTTTTTATTTAATGAATAAAAATCATTTTATGGTAGTGGAATACTCTGTCCTGTGTAATTAATTTTAAAAAGACTTCTCTGTGTAAAAGATCTTGGAGCAAGGAAACAGAGCATTGCCTCTATGTTTTTATTTTTGTGGTTTTGGTATTTTCCCATCCCAAACAGAAGAAAAATACCCAACAAACGCCGCCAAGACACATAGACGTGGTATGTCGGGCTCCAACATTGATTTCACATTTGGTTCACCACATAATGCGACAATTACAACCAACATGGCTCCGCTCTAAAAATAATACCATTCCATTCGCTCTGATCATTATGCAGAATTTAAAAAAATTGGTCCAGCAAAGGTTGTTTACCCAGCTTCTTCTACGCAGCTCCACATGGATTTTAACAGCAAGTTTCATTGCAGAACATGGCCCAACGAGATAATAAACAGGGTGTTGGACTTCTCTCGCACAACAGTCCACTAACTCAACAATCTTCCATGCAAATTCTTCCATAATGTTGATCTTCACGAATTCTTCCATAATGTTAATTCCTTCAAGTTGGGCTCCCTTTGAATCACCCCTTAATTTACATATCGAACATCAAATCTCTTGATCTTCAACTGCTCCCAAATCTGAAGCATCATAGGGGACCGAAACCTAGACAATTGTACAAGTGTCGAAATGGAAATTTCTAGCCACAGTTCACATGTTTCAATACTCAGCGCTCCACGGAAAGAGAATACATATCATTTGAATGCACAATCGATTCCTCAACATGCTAATGCTATGATACAAAAATAGCATAATTAAATTAAAAAAAATAATTATATCATAGTCACAAACTAAGTGGAAAAAGATTTTGAGCCTCAATGTATGGTATATCTCACATTCTCATAAAATAATGATAATCATATAATATAAATATATCAAGAATATGTTTCAAGATAGTGCATTTATATTGGACACACAATCAATTTGGTTGAATGAATATGTCAACCACACACCACTCTAGGAGCCTAACTAGTTGGAAAGAATTTGTCAACTAACTAGACCGAAACAAACACCCAAGTTTGAGGAACTAACTCATTCTAGAATAAACAAGTAGGAATTAATCTAAGTTTTATAATCTTAATTATTTTGGACTTTTGATTGCTTTTTGTGAGAGTGAGGCTAACATGAAAATCACGGAAAAACCTAAACTATAGGGAAAAACCAAAAATCACCAAAATTGTTAAACAATGTGCATCTTTTGGGTGGATCCATGGTTCAATGATCCAATTTACAATATATAGAGACCAAACATGCATGAGAGTTAATGTAATTAAAATTCAAGCAGCGCTTCTCAAATCAGATACATTATATAGTTGGATAAATAATTGAATGACAGAGGATGTGTAAGTTTCCTTACTTTAACCTTCCACAATGATCCTTTCCCATAATAGCATGCGACAATTATTGATTGGATGATGTGGCAGTGACATGTCCTTCCTATACAATCAATTATGATGTGTCAATAAAGATGACATGGCACAATTTGACTTTTCAGAGGAGATGAAGCGATAGCAAGGATGTTGTGCCATTGATAGGGCCTAACATGTCATCAGGATAATGTGGTACCTCTAGATATCACCACGTGGCAGATGTTAGAAAATCGGAAAGGCAGAAAGATTTTATTTTACTGATAATTACTTGTGATATTCCTGAGTTCTTATTAACTTTGTTTATTTTCTTATTTTATCTTTTTTAATCAAGCAATCATCAAATCAAAACATGAAGATCAGGCACACCAAATATAGGCACTCAACTAGGGCTAAAACCCCTAAATAGGGGAAAACCCAGTCAACTCTTCCACTAGTAGATTCAAATCAAGATGAGACAGTCCAAGACCTCTTAGACCTAGACAAATACTTCCTCCAACCACCAATTCAATCCTTCCTTCTTGTAGATGATCCTTGCCAAAGTCTCCAAGTACCAGCTTCACAGCTGCAACTTCAATCCAGAATTTCAGCCCCCTTGCTATAGATTTTTTGCTCCCATCTTCAAAACTTCAGACCTGCAGTAAAATTAGAATTTTGACCCCAACAACAGCCTAGTAACTTCACACATGTGAAAGATAAAATTCCCAAAACTTGATTTAGGTCTTCCCAACTAATCTTCTTCTTATCCAACAATTTCACTTTCTTTTTTTGGTCCTCTTTCTTATAGATCTAACTTATTGAGTGAGTGCGCCAAATAGATCGAACTACCTCTTATTTATAGCCTCTCCGCTGGGTCGAATAGCCCTAATCTAGGCTGACTTGTTGAGGATAGGGCGGACTTGGTGTGGAGGTGACAAATTATCTTTTTGACTCAAAAATAATTATTTTTGCATGATGCAAAATCCAAAGAAGGGTCTAATAAAAATGACAATGACTCTATTGATTCAAGATGAAACCTAGAAGCCTTCAATGGAGGCTTTGACCTAGAAAACATTGACCCAAGCATGAAACCCATGCTTTAGTAAGTCATTTGATTTAATAATAAAATTTATTTTCACAAGTACAATTATGAAGATCGACATTATTTACATTCTTCAACACTTTCTCTTAACTAGGGAGGTATTCATAATTACATATAAAGGTACATGGAAGATCTTAAAATGATATGAACTATGCAGAGTTCTAGAACACACAATATTATAGATTAGATACCTGACCAGGGTGCTCTAATCGGATGGGACTAAGGTGAACTAAAGCATTAGCCACTCTAGGTACCATTAGGCTTTTAATCTCTATCACCAACCCAGGGATCTAGGTGTGTATCCAAGGTAGAAGCTCCATGACCAATGCAACCCTCCCGACTTCAAGATCTAGACATCAACACATAAGTTAGCGATATGTCCTCCCAAGCATCTTGTTTCCATAAGATGCTTCATCTCTCCTTATCAACTAAATCAGATATATATATCCACCACTCCAAGATGCTTCAAATGTTCAACTTTTTTACGGAGAGATTATGCACAATCACAACCCCAATCAGTAATAAACCTTAAGTATATATACAAGTAAATAGAAACACTCAAGGTCCTCAATCATTCTGATGCTACTTATATCAAGTTATCCAAATACAACTTGTCAAAAGCTTTCTTCTTTCATTTCTTCAGTAGCACCAAATACAATCTTAGTACTTTTCATATCTTTTGTTTGCAAATCCATCTGCATTACTTTCATTCATTCTCTAATTTCATTCTTTCTTCAACGTATTCATTATGACTGTCCTAATATGTCGTCCCTTCCAACTAGTGAGATGTACCCTTTCTTATAACCATGCTCCCTCTTAACTTAGGGATAACAACATCATTGAATATACTTCATTATTTCTCATGTCATGGAGGTCATCTTTATCACCATCATTCTTGTAGCATCCTTCATCATGCTCATCACTATTGTCGTATTCAATTACAAGCATCTTCAACATCTTGAACATTATGTACCTGCAAAACTTTAATAGCAAGTACAACCAAATAAAAATATACAGAAGCATGCAGTCAACTATATCAAAATCATTTCATTATAATCAAAACATTCAAACTTTAGACATCAGATACCTAAACCTAGTTAGGTTCATAATCAACAAAAGTTACATCTTTTTATAGTCTAAACTTTAACAACTTTCTAAGGTTTTTTTATAAACTCTAGACTCCATATTTGAGACACAAAGCCTTAGATATCAACCATAACAATCGATTCATAGTACTATACATCTAAGGTTTCAACAATATGATTTTATAATTTACATGTCAGACTCTACTAGGGTTTGTTGCAAACCCTAGATTTTATCAACTATAAATATAACATACTTGAATATACATATCTAGGGTTTCATTATCATGCACTATCATCTCATATCAATATTTATACCTACTAGGTAAACCCAAGACACAAACAATAATTTTAACCAGACCAGGGTTTCAATCATGTAGAAGAATATACACTTATGATTTCTTTGCCTAGGATCTTACTATGATAGTTATTACAAGGGTTTTGTTCATAAACCCTAATTCACAAAACCATAAAGTTCTATGGTTTCAATATATAACCTAGACATTAACAATAAACCCTAAAGGACTAGGGTTTTATCATAACATTATCAAAACCATAAACTTATAAAAGAATAGGATTTCTAGAATTTATCAACAACCCCTAAGTAGATTAGGGTTTCATTATTCAATATTGACATACCCTTAGCATTAAGAGGCTATGGTTTTAAAATGAACCCGAAGGGTTTGTGTTTCACAGGAATGATAAAATGACAAGAGATAGTATAGTGAGGGTAGATTCAATCTAATGATTATTCACCCTAACAATAATATCTATGATTCAAAACCCTAGACATAAGAAGGTTAGTAATATGAAGCAAATTTTAGAAGAGAATGATCATACCTATTTTATGGAGAGAACCTTGTGACACAACTTATAATATAAGACATAAATTGATTTTTTCTCTACCAAACCTTCCAGGAATTTAGTTCTTCAAGGGATTCCTTTGCAACAAATATTCCTTCTCGATTCAAGTCTTCCTTTGAAGTCTCCTCCATAACCTTTGTGCATTTTGTAATATTTCCTAACCAAGGAAAATATAAAAGGTTATTAACATATAATACAAATAAATATTGATATGAGAGTGAAACCAAACATAAAAGAGGAAACAAAGAATAATATACTTATCTTTTGGTAAAATGGTGAAGGCTCCCTCTTAATCCATTTTTTTTGTTTTGAGGGATACCTACAACTTATCAAAATAATTCAAAAAATTTCTATAAAACAAAATCTTAAGGAAAACAATACAAAACTTAGAATAGAGGACTAACAAGGATATGTAAGAGAGGACTTAATATTATAAGTCTTTGACTTCCAATTCTTTAGCCTTGGTCTTCTTAGGTGGACCTTCATCGGTAATATTTTCTTGTTCCCTATCTCTCTTCTTATTCCTTGGATTCTCAGGACATTTAGTCTTGTAATAACCCATCTTATTATAGTGTAACATTCAATCTTGGATAGGTCAACTTTCTTCTTTGGTCCTTTGAACTTCTTGAAGGTTCCCTTCTTCTTGCAATGAGAAAAATAGGCATTAGAGGCGTTGCTTCTTCATCCTCCTTATTATTGTTTACTAATGATATTAAATATTTTTATTGACTACATGCATCCCATATTTGTTCGAAGGTTGGACTATCCTTCCAACTACTAATTCTTGATGCAAAAGCACTCCAAGATTTTGGTAGACCTAGAAGAGAAATAATTACGAGTTCGTTTTTCTGGTACAACCTCATCTATTTCTTAGATTTCATCTCTTATTCTAGATATCCTTACAAAATATGATGACACATTCTCATCCCTTGTCATCCTTATTGTCCTTAGTTCATTCTTGAGGTTAGCCATTTGACCAATGTTCTTAATGGTAAATAACTTGGAAAGAACTCCATACATTTCTTGAGCAAAGTCTATGTTGGATATGCATAGAATTGTGTTGTCCTTTACTCCATCTACTATCAGATTCATGGCCAATATTTTGGTTTCTCTGAACTTCTCCTTTCCTACATAATCTATAGGCTTCTTGAATTTTCTTTGAATAATATCCAAAAATTTGTGCTTAGCGAGGGTAAGATCTATCCTCTTTTTCCATGCCTTCTAGTTGGAGGGTCCTTCTAGCTTGCTTTCTCCCCTCATTTTAGTTGAAATAGTTCCTATAGATAGCAGGATTATCTCCTTATATAATCTTTTTCCTTAATGACTTTCCTTTTATCTCCTTTTCTTCAATAGATCTTCATGCTTCCTTTTTCTTCCTTCTTCGCGTTAGCTCTCATACCATGTTAGAAAATCAGAAAGGTAGAAACATTTTATTTTATTGATTATTACTAGTGATATTCTTGAGTTCTTATTAGGTTTTTTATGTTTTTTTTTTTTCTTCTTTTCATCAAGAAATCATCAAATCAAAACATGAATATTAGGGACACCAGATATAGGCACTTAGCCAGGGCTAAAACCCCTCTATAGGGCAAAACCCAACCAACTCTTCTACTAGTAGATTCAAATAAAGATGAGACAATACAAGACCTCTTAGACCTAGATAAAGACCTCCTCCAATCACAAATTCAACCCTTCCTTCCTGTAGATGATCCTTGCCAAATTCTCCAAGTACCAACTTCATAGTTGCAGCTTCAATCCAGAATTTTGGCCCCCTAGCCATAGCTTTTCAGCCCCCAATTTCAGAACTTCAGACCTATAGTAAATTCATAATATCAGCCCCACCAACAACCCAATAAATTCACACATGTGAAATATAGAATGCCAAAAACTTGATTTATTTCTTCCTCCTAATCTTCTTCTTCTTTAGAAATTTCATTCTCTTTTTCTACTCCTCTTTCTTGTATATCGAACTTCTTGAGTGAGTGCACCAAGTAGGTTGAATTGTGTCTTATTTATAGCCTTCCATCTGGGTCAAATAGCCCTAATCGAGGCTAACTTATTAAGGATAGGGATGACTTCATGTGGAGGTCACAATTGATCTTTTTGACTCAAAAATAATTATTTTTACATGATACAAAATCCCAAGAAGGGTCTAATAAAAATGACAGTGACTCTATTGAATCAAGAAAAAAACTATAATGCTTTAATGGAGGCTTTGACCTAGAAAACATTGACCCAAGCATGAAACCCATGCTTTAATAAGATTTTATTTAATAATAAAATTTATTTTGGCAAGTAAAATTATGAAGACCAACACTAGTTACATTCTTCAAGAATAGGTATGAATGGTGATTTTCGGTTGGTAAAATTGTAAAAATTGGGTGATGTGTGGCACACCTCATAGGTTGCCATGTGGCATGATGCATCATGATGATATTATCATGTAGATGACCATGGACACCTAGCGACATGGTCAGATTGCATGGTCGTATTGTCACCTAAGAGCAAGGACCAAAGGACTGAGGCGTAAAGGTTATGAAGAAGGTTATGTCAAATAGTCACATGTCAATTTTGTATGGTGAAAGCTCTAGTCTACAAGTGAAAACATGTGTCAACTCATATGAGCTAAGGACCACACACCTCATATAAATACATATGACCTCGATTTAATCCAAGACACATTAATTACTAATATATACCTATGATTATAGGTTCAAAGTTCAAGCGTTGTAGTGGTGATATATTTGTGAAGTTGTTTCAGTTTGATTGGTGGAAGGGATGAGCCATCGTGTAGTTTTGTTTTATACAAAGTGTATGGTTATTGGCTTGAACTCGGGTGACCTATGATCGGATCATGCTTGCTCATGCTATAGTTCTAAACACCATCTATATATATGTTTCCTCTTGACAGGTAATGACTCACTGCACAGTTCAGTTGGTCATGTGGCTTGGTTTACTTTGTGAAGGTTGTGGATTTGAGTCTGGTTAGACTTAGTCATTTTTTTACATATGTGGGGTTATTGACATGCCTAATTTCACCATTTTTTTTCAACAATTATAAAATTTGTAGAACTCGTAAAATTTTATTTTGTATATCCCAGATGCGGGTGATAATTAAGGATAGTGGGGTGGCCTCCAACTGTGTTGACGTGTGGCGAGACCACATGGCCTCCCGCAGGTTGGCACAGTGGTCCAAAAATGGCATTTACAATTTCCATAAATGCACCTTATGTGAGCATTGCCTCCAATCTGATAACTGCCATCAACCTCGGCTCAAGGCAAACATGAATTCTCGGGAGAATATCGCCTCTGCTCCTGCCTATCCACCCCTGCAACCTCGGCCTCTACAATGCCTTTGCCCTCATGCAGTGACTGCACCCAGCTCCCGCACAATGATAGGAAGACGATGCAACCTCCTTTGTTGTATTGATTTTGGCTCGGGCATCCACTTCACCCACAACCTGGATTGTCACTTTATCATCCCTTCAGCCCTGGTTGCTCATCCCTCTGTTGAATTTTCTGCAAGCTCCATTGTGACATTACATCCCATTGTGCCCAATTCTGGACAAAATTCGCACCCGCCTGCAGACAGCATGGTGCAACATAGGATGTGTAGCCATAGGAGTAGGAACCGAGGGAACCTGAGTCACCCCCAGCGCTCTCCTGCTTCGAATACCACTTCCTCTCTGGCTAAGCAAATCCCAGGTCATTACCCAAATACGCGCATTGGAAGAGGTCACCTCCACTCGGTGGCCTCTGCCTCGCCTCCCAACAGCTTCCCCTCCATTTCTGCCCCATCTCCCAGAGGCACTCCACCCACTCCTCAATTGCATTCCCAAAATGCCCAATTCACCTTTCGCTCCGCCCTGAACAAACCCCTCATCATGGCCACCATAACCATATGCTTTCACGAGGAAGAGCATATCTCTAAGGCACAAGCCACCGAAATTGGTGGATGCATCATGGCAACTGAGGAGCAAGAAACGATGGGAGGTGGCTACACTAGGGCAATTGGGATATCGAACATTGTTGGTGGTTGGCGCACCATAGAAGGGTGTAGCAACACCAAAGCCAAACCGGAACTGGCTCATATGAGCATTCAAGGAGAAAGGGAGCGGAGCCAGGAGCAGTGGAGAAAACGCACAGGGAAGGAAGTGAATGAGGCTCCGCAAGCAAACTGGGTAATGGAAGAATACTACTCTCTCGTCGAGGAAGAACACCCAGCATTGCAGGCTGGTGACACAGAGACATCACTGCTGGAAAGTGGCGACATGGACAAGTACAGATGCTTCATTGTGGAGGAGCACCCTCCATCGCCACCACATCCCTAGCCTACCACCTCGATGCCATGTGTCAGCCTTTTTGTCTGCCACCTTGCTGCCACTCAATGTGCCACGCATCCGCCACATAGTTCAACATGCCACTTGTCTCAGGTTCATTGGGACTCTATTTCTTAGCTTTCTGTTTTCAATGGGTTTTTGGGGAAAAACTATAAGATTTTTGGCTCTTCAGTTGGTTTTTATTTTTTTGGTCTCATTAGGTACAATGATACAAAACTGGATGCTTTGCTGGTTTCCCCTGCGTGGGTAGCAAGCTAATTTTCTAAACTTTTTGGTTACGGACTGGTTTCCCTTCTGGGCAGTTCAAATCTAGACTTTTGTTGGTTGATTCCATTCCTCTGGCATGGTTAAGTATAGGCTTCAGCCTTAGTGTATGATATCTTTTTTTCATTAATAGAATTAGCATAACTTAGAAAAAAAATGTTATTTTGTATAACACGCCCATATTATACCATTATATTGAATGATTAATTTTTTTATAGTTTTATATAGTTCTATAGGGTTTTAGAGGTTTCTAGGCTCATTTTAGGCCCAAATTGGATTCAGGGGAAGCATGAGGATCCAGGTTTAGTTGTGAACAGTTCTAGAGTCATGAAAATCCTTAAATATGTATTTTTTATGTTAAGAATCAATGTTATGTGTTTTGGGGGTTCATGAGCAAGTTGTAGTGAATATTGTGTATATGGCCAAAACTAGTTTCGAGAAGTGTTTTTCTATCCATATTGATGAATAGGTAGTAATAGGTTATGTACAGGACATGACAATGTTTTAACAATAGTAGTATGATTATCTTGAATACTTATAGTGATTGAAGAATAGGAAGATACAATTTGAAATATTCTGAAAAGTGGTCTACGTGGAGTTGAAGAAGGAGGTGGGTTCCTCCACTAATTTTGTTACCTCAATCAAGTCGAATCCTACAACAAGTCGAAGATTTCTTGTATTTGAGTTTGGGGCCTCAATCAAGTTGTAGCCTATTCCAAGCAATTTATTGCACTTTTTGGGGTTGGTTCCTCAATCAGGTTGTGGAACATCCAAAGTAATTGCTTTCAAGGCGATGCCTGAAAATATATGTAATGAATTGGTGAAGAATAAGAATAATAAATTTTGGTTTTCTCCTATAAGGGTGTCCACGCAAAAACATGTGTCCTCTTGTGTTGATGTTATGATGGCTTCTTGATGCATTGTTTCATTTATTTTTATAATGAAAATCATTATGATACAT